>JAVQJG010264508.1:0-31354 GCA_036024015.1 Craterocephalus amniculus
TTATTTTGGTCATTTATACTCTATTTTTAATATATGATTTTACACTGTAAAGCACTTTGTATTGCATGATAATTTATGAAAAGGGCTATACAAATAAAGTTTGATTTGATTTGATTTGATTCTGCAGCGCTCAGAAAGTAACAGTCCTGCGCACGCAGGCCGAGCTGTAAAACCAACCGATAAAAACATGAGGGAAACTTGTCAACTGAACTGCCTGTGAAGCCATCCAACGCTTTCATTTTTGTCACGTTTTGTTCTCAACGTGAAAAGTGAACCACGTCAGGCTGCAGCACTTGGCTGGCTAAATAAAATTGAGTTAATCAACAGTTTATGGTTCAATGCGACAGAAAAGGGAGGCAGACAGTAAGAGGTGTTAACATCAGTATACCACAAGCAGAACACATCCACAGCACACCATCCAGCTGCAAGCCTCCAAAAAAAACAAAACAACAAAGCTCTACAATGTTCAGTTCATTCCAGATGATCTATACTTGTAACCTGCAGCAAAAACCAACTGAGCTGAATGCCAACGAATAAACAGATACTCCACACAAGAGAATTCCAAACCAAAATCCAAAACATTTTCAGACTGACGGGATAAAAACGCAGAGATCTTTGTTTTATTTGATCCTCACATGTAATAATTGAAAAAACTCCGAAACCTACTGAAGCAATTTAAAATATTTTCCACCATCTCTAATGAGACCCAGTTTTCTCCTTGATCGGCGACCCTTACACATCTAACACCATCATTAATGAGCCATTCCCTGCAATTAGGCTGTATCCAGGTGAGCAGTAGTGTGTTAAAAGGAGGGAGGACCCAGACACAGGTGGGCATCGGGTTACCTCCACGTGGGCATGATGTGCCTGCCCTGATTGTATCCATTTACACCAAAAAAACAGGAGGGTGTCCAGTGACTAAGGTGTATATTTCCATCATGACATCATTTGTCTAAAAATTTGTCCCTGAAGACTTAAGCCTTTTCCCCTTTGATCCAGGATGCTCTGGTTGCCATAGATACCGCTTCTTCTCTAGGCTTTGAATGTGGCAAGTTTGGTCAGATAACCTGATAGCTTATTCAGAAGTTAGTCTGCTTTACTTTTAATATTTAAAAAAAACATGTTTATTGGCACAAATCTGGTCATTTACAAGCTGCACGTGTATGATTTCAGGTTCTTTTCTCACCTTGAACACCTCGGAGAAGAAGCCCGCGCCGATTTTCTCCCGGTTGAAGTCATCCAGGCGGGCCAGGGTGGACACGGCGCTGCGCAGGGCCCGGTAGGAGGACGGCCGGATGCGGTTGGTCCCGTGGACGCTGTGCATCGGCGGCTCTGCCTCTCCCTCCTGCTTCGGCTCGACCCTCTCCGTCTCCATCTCGGACGGCCCGGGAGGAGGAGGAGGCGGTGGCGGGAGGACGTGGGACGTGTGCGTAGTTTAAAATCCAGCCCGACTACTGTTTACATTTCCCCTGTCCCGCTCGCAAGGCCACAGCAAGGGGCTCTCTCCTTAGGGGGGGTTGGGGGGTGGTGGTGGTGGAGAATGCTGCAGCTGTGGTCAGAGACCAGTTAAGCCGAATTCCTCCTGTCAGATTCCTGCACAAGTCCCGGACGAGCTGGTGTCTGTCCGTCTTCAGCGAGCTGCGCAGCTGCAGCGGCGCATCCTGCGGAGTCAGTGCGCAGTTTGGGTGAACAAGTCCCTCATGCCGCGCAGCGCAGGAGGCCGTTTTCTTCCTTTCGGTTGCTGCTCGCTCTTTTTCTGTTTCCTCCAAATCCGCTCGGTCCTACTGTGGAGAGAAAAAAAAGGCCGGAGCTCCTTTCGCGTTTCCACCAATTGAATCCTGGGTTTCCAGTGCGCACAGAGCCGCCTCAGTGGCGCTGCAGCCTATAAACTGAAGAGGGAGAGCGAGGAGGGGGGCGGACACAGAGGGGCGTTAATTCACTAAATCATAAAGTGATGTGAAGAGTCCGCCGCTGAAAGTCCTGCTGGGTGATGATACTTTAATTCTAACAGTCTCTGCAAATTATTAAAGATCACTAAATTATAAGGCGCGAGGCTGTGAGGCGTGAATGGGCTAAGCAGCGTTAAAAAATGTGCACAACCTTGAAATCTGCTCTCACTGGAGATCAAGAAATTTGGGGGCCAACAATCTGCAGGACAGCAGAGGCCGTGGGTCCTGTTAGCACGTAGATAGGAGCCGTAAATGCAACATTATCACCTCATCATCGTTTGCGTGTACTTTGCACACACACGCACGCACACAGCAATTTTTTTTTCAAGCGGATGCCTTCAATTGCAAGGCATTTAAAAACTCGGTCATATCGGTGGGGTGGGTGGGATCTCCCCCCGCAGCGTGCCTGCAGCCCGCACGATCCTGATGCTCCCCCTCAAAGCTGCGCTTCGACCATTTCCCTCACCTCCCACCCCCCCCACCCCCCAGCCCGATGCGGTTTGTGAATTATGGATGCCAAACTGAGCCGAGTTTGTGGGCTCGTCTGTCACGGACTCCACGCGCACACAGGCTGTGGGCTTCACGATTCAGACGGGAAACCGCTGACGTACAAAATGCACCGAAATGGAGAGCAGATGCATGCTTGCAGATAGGAGGGTCTGACTTACCTGGCCTTGTCCAAAAACATAACCTCCACATGCGCTGGCGTCCTCCGCAGAAGAGGATAAGCTGCGGCGTCCGGTTGCCAGAAGCTTTATGTTACTAATTAATCATCTCTGAGAAGCGCCTGCACGCACGCAGGCCACTACGGTTTCGTTTTACGTCCCTGCCGCCGCTCTCACGGAGTGCGCTGAGGGCTGAGGGCTGAGGGCTGGCCGCATGAAGGAAATGGTGCGGTCGGTGACTTTTGCTGTGCTTTATTGGAGGCGGCGGGGCGGGGCGTGTCCTCACGTGGTCATCACAGAAATGCACCTGTGGGGGCGCCTGAACGGCCTTGCAGGCATCTCTGCACGCAGAACTGAACACAAGGTTGCTTCCAATAAGGTTCTGCAAATAAAATTATTATTATTTCTGAAGAAAAGCACAGAAGAATGTTTTATATAAATACAAATCGTGAGTAATTTACTCACTCCGCCTTCCCTGAGTCATTAACCCTGAAGAATCACTTTTTCTTTATCTGCTAAAAATAAGTGATATGATCGCCGGAAGTAGGACACACTTTCACTTTTAGTGGTCTGCAGCATAGAAGTTAAGTGGGAATTAGATATAAATGAAGCAGGAGCTGGTCTGCAGCAGTAGCCTCCAGGCAGAAAATTAGTTTTGGGTTACCCCAAAATATGAAATGACTAGATATTTAAGAAAAGTTTTTAATACATTTGTGACAATTTTCAACACCTCTAGAGAACTTTCTGTGTTAATTTAGGGTTAATTACTTTAAAATTATTTTCTAATTCTAAATTACCATGAACTGTGCTAAATTCAAGCTTTACCCGCGGTTTATCTCTGCATCCACAAATTTAAATCAAATCTGCAGACTATGTCTTTTTCAGAAAAGCCTTTCAAGAATTATATTCTTACCACCTCGATTCCCAAAAAGTTGGGAATTCCCTTTTCAGTTACCGAAAAATACTAATAATAATACTTGTAGGGTTACTCTTATGTGTTTATGATTGTAACAGAAATATTCATTCATTCCTTCATTCATTCAAACTGTGTAAAATGTTAAAAAAAAAAAAAACTAAAAAAAAATGTGTATGGGATGGGTTGGGTTCATGGGATTCATGGGATTTGCAATGATTTGCAAATCCCATAAACCTATTCCCAACAACATAAATCTCATTTCAGATGTTGAAACTGAGACACTATAGCATCCCAAAAGGATGTTACAAATGTGACAAATTTATACTTAGGCAGTTTTTAAGCACAATAAGATCAAATCAAGAGTGTTTTCATCATTAAATGTCTAAAATCAGAAAATATGATAATATTGAACCAGAATGAGTGCACATTCAATAAAACACTCAAGTATTAAGACAAACCACCTGACACACTGAGGATATATCCACTGTTGGCTGAATGTGAAAATGCCCCAAAAGACAGATTGAACTTTACTCAACAAGATTTTAAAAAAGTGGAAAAAAGATGTGTTGTTTGTCGTTTTCTCCGATCTCACAGAAACATGCTGCTGTTGTACAGACATGAGCTGCCTCTGAAGGGTCACATGCCAAAAAGGTCAGAAAATGTCCTGTTAAACTGATATTTATCAAATTAACTCGACAGCTGAGACTTTAGCAAACAGTTTAAAGACTTCTCACTGCCACCCCTGACAGCCTGTAAATTAGCTGAGCAATCACTTCTCAGCAAATTTAGGGTACAACAAGAAGTAAACACTGGGTAAAACTGGAGTTGGCTGAAATTAATCCATAATGGCCTGTGTTTAAGGGTGGATCATTTAAAAATCCACTTAAATGAATCCTGTCTAAATAATAATAAAAAAATCTTTGTGTGGCTTTTTAAGTTTATTTTATTAATGTTGGCATAAACTATTTTTCAACATCAGCATTTTCACATGATGAGAAAGCATGAAAAGGATGTTTCAAGCAAGATCATCTTAATTTCCAAGTTATATTTCTGCTTTGAGAGGATCATCTAAATCCAGACAGGAATATTTATGTCTCCTACAGTAGATATTTTTTTAGCTATAAGACGCTAAATACCAGAGAGCCATAAAAACCCCATGTTGTACAGAGGTGATGAGCCATGTCACACCTCACAGCCACATACTACGAGTGGTTAACACATTCAGCTGGAGGTGGGCGAGGTTCATGTCTGTCGCTGCGTTATTATGTTTATTAGCTCTGCCTTGCAGCCACAGTGAAATGCACTGAGGTGACACTGGCAACAATATGAGCTATTTATTATTTAGACCTCAGATCACTTATTCATCACGCTGACTGTAACATTTGTTGTAAGGTCACGCTGGGCCTCACTGAGCATATTGTGGGGATTATGTGCTAGCATTCATGCCAGAGTGTGTGTGAGCGTACATATGCCAGTGGATTATTCAGACCAGTGCTGCTGACCTTGCATCATTATCATGAAGAACCAGGCAAAAACATAATGGTGATATTTTGATGTTTTGTGTTTGAAGAATCTCCGTTTGATTCCAGATATGGAAATAAAAATCTTTGGTTTGTTTTTGGATGTAATGCTTTTAGATATATCTTAGTATCAGGATGACATTTTCTGAGTCACTGCTGGTTTAGAGAAAAATTGAGAACTTAAAATGGTGTAAGGAACGTTCAAAATCGCTCCAGTATTTAGCCAGGCAGGCAGCTAGCAGCCCAGCTGATGATAAGTATAGGGCAATCGCTCCTGCTCGTGCTTTTTTTCACACTGAAGTGCTCTGATAGTCTTAACAAGTGTCCGACAACATATTAGAGAGGTGAAAGGAACAAAATGATCTGTATTAGCTGGCGATTGCTTTGTTTTGGTGTCTGTCACACCAGTGTTTTGATAATCCCGCGAGATTATCCCGAAATCACCGGTGTGGGATTTGAACACAGACACCAAAACATAGCAATCGCAAGGTAATACAGATACTTTCATTCATTTCTCCTCTCTAGTATGTTGTCGCACACTTGTTGAGAGAATCAGAGCACTTCAGTGTGAAAGAAACGCACATTTTTAGGGCAAATGTACGGGGGAGCAGTTGCCCGACACTTATCATTAGTTGTGCTGTTAACTGCCTGCCCGGCTGCTAAATACTGGAGCGATCTTGAAAATTCCTTTCTCCATCACTCACATGTATGAAAGGAAAGATAAAGACAGACCCCAGGTAAAAAAAAAAGCAAAATTCTCCTTTAAGTCTGCAATTGCATCACCAACATGAACTGTCAATAGTCAATGGAGCACTCTTTTCATGTCACTGACAGCTACTGACAGTCAATACACCAGATCAAAGACCCAAATCAATACATTATTTGTCTAAACTGCCATCTATAGACCTGAGGAGACGTTGACCAGTTATTTTCACTCATAAATAACTGTTTTTATATTAAGTGTATGTAGCATAAAGGCCCCTAATTAGTTTTGGATCAAGTTTTTCATGATTTCTCATGAGGTGCGAGGCTGCCTGATGTAATTGTCAATCAGATCCCTTGCTGAAGCATTTTAACAAGGCCTCTTAGGAATGGCCTCTAGAGTCATGATGCATCCACCTGAGCTCCTCAGGTCCCCCTCATTGGACTGGCCAACCCCCACAGAGTATGACAGAAAATGCCAGACTGAAAATGTAGGAACCGGCTTTAAATAAGTTGAATTTAAATAAACTAAATATTATCCATTCTTCCACATAAAGAAACCATCACCTCTGTGCTTTAATTGATTATTATTGTCCTATGAAAATAAAGATATAAACAATGTAGTGTACCGGGTAAATCCCCCTCAACAACAAGAGCTTACTGTAAATAAAACATGAAGCAGGCCTCTCCTACATCTAAAATTCCAATTTCCACCTATAGAACAACGTCTGGTCAGTCACATTCATTATCATGAACCTGCTGCGTCTCCTTCTGACCATCCAGGTGGTCGACCATCCATAAATCACATTTGTGGGTGCAAACGACTACACAGGCAGCCGACGGGGGTCCAAAGCTTTTATAATTGGTTTTTGGAGCACACCAGCTGTTTCATGTGCCCACACACAGGTCGGTCTCCAAAGGAGGATCAGAGAGACGGGGTGGGGGTGGTAATCACATGGGACCACAATCCCTAATGCGCTTCAGTAACCTCCCCGTGCCCCTATCTTAGTGAACAAAAAATAAATATAAAAGAATAAATAGTTAAGAAATATGAATATAAAGCATATAAAATACATATGATGGGCCTGTCTCTGCGAGTGAAGCTAAATCTAAAAAGAAAGGAGAATTTGGAAACCTGATGGAAGCAATAATTTACTTTTTTTTTAAAGCTTTATTTCTAACTACATGGTTCATAATATTTTCTACTTTTAGTATAAAAGAAAATATCTTAAAAATCAAATAAAAGTCACGCATAGTACAAATAAGAGACTAATTTACTTACAGTTAAGTAAATAAATATACTTTCAAGCATTTTGGCCTATTTAACTCAGATAATTAAGATATTACTACTACTGTCATTCAGCAGACGCTTTCATCCAGAGCGACTTATTTGAGAGAACACAAGCAAGAAATCAAAAAGTCGGATGCAGCATGAACAGGTTGTGTTTAAACTGCTTGGAGTCTAGCTGGACCTACAAGAGCAGTACAGTTTAATTAAGTGAATGTATGGAACTTTCCCAATCAATCAATCAAATGTGTAGATTGATATATATATACAGTTTTATGTGGTGAAAATAGGGCTTGGTAAAAATTTCATTTCCAGTTCCTGTATTGTTTTTATGTTTTGCTCTGGCACATAAGAACATTTTTCTGTTTGCATGTCTGATGACTGCCACTTTACTTGTAAAAAAATCCTGAACATGTAAAGTAATCATTAAATTGTCAAAGTACCACCTTTAAAAACAGCAGAGGGCAGAAAAAATGTCATAAAACGGGAAAGAATGTGTCTCTGCATGCTCAGTCGATGTGTGAGTCGAACACGTCAGAAAATGTTTTCCGTTTGTTTTTTATTCATTATCTTCTGCACGTTTGCTTATTTCCCACAGACGTTTCCTAATTTTATTTTTATTCTACAAAGATTTATTTTAGTGCTGTTCCTGGTGCACAAACTCCTTCAAGGATACAGAGGTGAACTTAATTGGCTAATTGGTTGATCTTTTTAAAGGTAGTTTTATTACAATTTTAAATAAACAGCATCATAAACCAATTGAATTCGTTTTCATTATGCTTTTCAAAGCTTTTTCTGACCTAGCATGAAGAGTATGGGAAAACCTGTGAATACCTGCCACTTTAACCAATGAAAATGGTCACAAAACAGCTGCAGGCACCCCAAGGGAAGGACACTTCAGACGGCATTGGTCTCCTGGGTACAGTGAAGCTAATGCAAAGTGGATGAGAGGAAAGAGCTAAGCTCAAAACAAATAGGAAAGTAAATTACAGACCACTCAGGGATGACTGGAAGCAGGATGCATTTATATCTGTGTATCTTGTTAGAAAAATGAAATGTGTTGTTAATGTTTTATTTGACCAATGTGGGAAAAAAGTTACTAGTTATATTTGTAGGCTGCAACATTTTAAAGTTGTGCCATTCATCTCGTGACAAAACAGAACAGACAGTAGATGGAAATCAATAGAAAGCTGCCTACAGCCATTCTGCTGTTGTTCAGTGACCCTGTATCATTTCACGCAGAAGGCACACGCTCACAGAGGTTTACAAAAACACATGACAGAGCACATTAATAAAAATAAGTGTAGGTTAAAACACGGCGGCTTTTCTCCTGCAGCTTCAGGACACAAACACTATCAACTGTGTGCTTCGTCTGCTTCTCCCTCTTGTCTCTACTTGCCCGGTAGACGTGTGAGCCTCAGGTTTCACTTTACAGGTGATCAGGTTGGCTGATGTTTTTCTCCACTCAGTTGGGATTGTGATATGTTTGCATTGTGTTTTTGAGACTGGGCGGACCCGTCGAAGAGCATTAACCTCTTAAATTCTCTAAACCACACTTGAATTTGGTGTATTTGCCAAGGCTCACCTCTTGAGTATGTGGTGCTGGACTAAGAGGTTGTGGGTCTGTGTGCAAAAGGTCACAGCATTTTAAAGTGTGCCAAACATCCATATGATACAGTTGAAAGAACAGAAACTGAACTGATCTCTGTCCCTGAACTTCCTCTACTAATCTCAACTCCCTGTGAAATAAAGATCAATGAACAGCTCTGCAGGGTGCAGCAGCCATCAGGTTCTACTGTTGATTGTTAATCATTTTTAGCCACAAACCCAAATATAATACTTTTCACCTGAATAAGGGGGAAAAACATTTTTCACTCAATGAGACTGTTGTGATATGATATAGAATATGCAAAAAACTGGAAAACATGTCAGTACAGCTTCAGATGAACTGTTGGCAGCTACACTTTTAATCATGAGGTGGCCGGAGGCTGGGCAAGAGGTTATACTTTATATACTGAGAAAGGAGATTGTTGTGTTCCCCGCTAAAACACACACTCATATACACTGCTGCATTAACTGTGGTCACACCAGGGTGAGATTAGAATTTGTGTTTTTACATTAGCAATTTGGACTGCCAAGTGTAAATGTTTACAAGATGTTCATAAAGGTCCATGTAAGGTCCAGTGGGCTGGGAGATCAGTGGCAGAGGGATTAGGGGCTTCTCTTTGAGTTGTTCTGGTTCGCTCTCTGGTGGTGGGGGAGAGGATCTGTCTGACAGCCATGACTTGCGTGGCTAGCTGTGCCGTTTCTCTTTACGAAAAAATCTGAAATATCTCTCTTTCTTTATTCTTATAAATTCTTATTCAAAATAAGACAGATTACAGGGTATTTTTGTGCACATTTTCATGCTAATAGCAGCCAGCAGCCTCTGTTAGCCCCCTGTTTCAATGAAATTGGATCATGTTGCTCATGCAAACAAGCTTTAGGTACTTTTTGACCAGTTATTGTTTATTTTCTGCTTTATTTTCTCAGCTTTCACCAAAGTTGATGTCCAGTTCGTCAATGCACTCACTGAAAACTAAATATGATGTGGATTTTTCGGCATTAGAAGCAGCTTTGGCTGCTTTATTTAATCATTTTCTGTCTGTCACATTGTTGTGAAAGGATTTTGGCGCACACGTCTTCACAGCATTCCTCCAGTTTAGTCAAGTTTGCAGCCATTTGTTTATGCAAAGCTTTCATAAGGTCCACCACAACGTTTCAGTCATGTTGAGGCTTGGACTTGAGGCACTGCAACACCTTGATTCTTTTATTCCCTCCAACCATTCTTGTAAGGATTCACTTCTGTATTTCTCATCATTGTCCTGCTCCGTGACCCAGTTTCAGCCAGGCTTTCGTTGTCAGACAGATGCCTCACGTTTAACTCAAAAATACTTTAGTATGCAGAGGAGTTCAAGGTACCCAGATCCTTTGACTGCAGAACAATCCCTCATAACTCCTCCACAGGGCTTGACAGTTGTTTGTTATGATGTGCTGTTTGGTTTTAACCAGACGTGATGCAACTTTGCAAACTTAACCTGTGCTCCCATATTTTTAAAAAAAAAAGATTTTCTCAAGGAGGATTTCTTTCCACCTCCTGTATGAATGGACAGAAAACTGTTAAAAACTTTGCTTCTAAAAAGATGCAGCACCTGCTTCTTTTCCTTCTCTTTCATGTGCTGCTTTTGCATTTTGTCTCCATTTTAGTTCACTTAACTGAAACACAGAATACGTTGCTGTCATTTTGCATATCAGAGCTTAATTTCACTTACTTTTATGTCCTGATAAAAAACAACTTAGAATTGAAAGATGTACTTTGTCTGTAGTGCTGAAGGGAGCTTGAGTAAATCTACATTACAGCAACTATTTGCTCCAGTTTGGACTTTGGTGTTTGTGTGAGGGAGAGGAATAATCCAGCGTGTGGAGCTAAAACCAAACAATATCTGCATGTGTGAGGCAGGGGGTGCCGCAGGATGACACAGCATTACAGTTGCACAGACGGCAAACACAGGCACACAATATGAATTCTGCTCTAACCCACTAACCTGCATTGCAGGTATTTCATCTCCTCTCTGCTCTTTGCTCTGCTAGAAGTGAAAATAACTCGTTTTCTTCAGCGTTGCTTCCCTCTAGTGTTCAGAGGCAGATATTCCACTGAAGTCTGGTTGTGAGTTCATCAACAACAGAGGCCTATTGCACAAAAGCAAGATAAGGGACTTAGCTGAGATAACTATGTCATCCTGGCTCAACTCATCTGTGATCTGGTTGCACAACAGCATAGGAGTGGAAAGTGTCATTCGTTATTACATAAATGATCATAGAGACACATTCTGTGGAGCCAGCCTGCTCCAGACCAGGCTCCAGGATCTATTAATCTAATCGCTCATTACAGTCACCACAAACGGAAACCAATGTTTTTCCTGCAACACATGTTTATCTCACTCTTTTAGACCCACTTGTGATCATTTATTGCAATATTTTCATTGAATAACTTTATTGAACACGGATAAATCAAAGCTATTAAATCATGATCTCCGTTCTACAGTGAAATAACACAGGGCTCTACAAGATAAAAAGCACTAAATCAAACATATTATCTAACACGAAAATAGGTGGTGAAGACATTGAAAGTGTGCTTTCAGGAGGCCAGAGGTCATTTCTGTTCATGTCCTTGTACTGACGTGGACATTTTTATATCCCTGCTGTATTTTCTGAGGGTCTGGAAGAAAAGGTTGGGAGGCATACCCTCTGTCCACCAGAAAAACAGCAGAGAACTCACCGGTGAATCCATGACATTATCACAACCTCATACATGGAGGGACATTCTTGATACAGCCATGATGGTAACCCTATAAAGCCAAATGTATTTTATTTGATATATATATATATTGTGCATCACTTTATGGTAAAAGCTTTGCTCAAAGCTCGGCAGAATACAATATGAAGCTTGTCTTCTGCCCCCTAATGGATGCCAGGAAGCAAAGCCTGCACTACTTTAATTTTGACTTATCACATGGTAATGAATGGTAGATATAGTCTCCCCCCCAAAAAAATTGTTTTTCTCTTACACATTTTGTTAAAGGGCTGAATAAGTACTTCTTTCCGCCAGTTTTTCCTGGGTTGGGCTTTAAAGGGTTAAAAGGGATTGTTGATGCAGGTTGGCGGGCTCACCTGGTGATAGACACTGGTAGATAGCAGAGTCTGTAAAACTCGGTGTTTAGACGGAACCAGGCTATTTGCAATGTACAGTGTTTATTATTGGACAATATCAAAAAGCCATGCTCACCAGAGGATTGAGGCTATGAAAGGATTTCCTGTTCATAAAACCCCTCCTCATGTGCACTTGACGGGTCCATGAGGGCCCATATTTCAATGTGGGTGCAGCCCAAGTAACACTGAGGAATGTGCATCCTACCATGAATGTCAGCACTTGCCCTGTAATCAGTCATTTCTCTCACCTGTAGTCCTGAACAGAATTCTCTTTGATGTTGCAGTCTACTGTGGAAGGAAATAAAGACATCTGATAGCACTGTGCAAGCAAGACACACAGTTTTATATAATTTCTCTCAAATCTGTATCACCTGTGATTTCAGAAATGTTAATGAATCATATTGTAATCGTCATGGTTTCAGCAGAGTATAGTGTAGATAAGGCCTGCCTGCAATACATTTCCAAACTTTCCCTCTTTGTTTCGTAACGGATTATCTCCTTTATATTTGGTCCCTGGTCTCTTGACTGTGGGAATAACTAGAGTACAACTCATTGTCATGTTTGAGATGATTTCATCATGTTGCGTTACCCGGTTGGAAGCCATCAGAAGATGGTGCACTGCAGTCATAGAGGGTTAGTAGTGGGCAGTACTACTCAGGTAGGTTGTGGTTTTTAAAGAATGCTCGTTTAATATGAAGTGGCCAATGCCTCCTAAAACAAGAGGATATCCCCTACACTGGTGTTTCCCAAACTTTTTCTGCAGGGCTCCCATTTTATTGACAACAATAATGTCAAGCCCCCCACTATCCCACTAGCACACGCAACGTAGTACGAAGCAATGTGCCATTTAACAGTCTTCAATTTGTTGGATGTAATTTATTTCTTAAGTAATCAACAGACTTCTCTTTGTGTTCAGAAGGAGAAGTATGCACCATGTTGAGTGTATATACATGTTTAAAAGTATTAAACTATCACTGGTTTACATTTCTAATCTTATAATGTTTACTTTAAAGACTGTGCTCATATTTAGTCGTTTATGGTGTTAAATTGATTGTAAATTTCTCTTTGTAGATCAAAAACGACCAGGGTAGAGCTGCATGTTAATTTGTTGTATTATCAAATTAGTATACGTTGTAATACATTGAAAATGAAAGACCCAAAATGAATTCTGAACCCCTAAATGAAATCATATGCGCTATTGGGACATATTTTCCTTGTCAGCAAATAGGAATCCCTAACGCCATGCTTTGTCCAGTGGTTTTTACGTAACTTTCATATGTATTCATCTTTATCAAATTAACTATTAACCATCAGTCCTAAGATAAGTCATAAGATACACAGACTCCTAAAACTGTGTACTGTTTTAATCTAAAGAAGCATTCGATTAACTCATTATTAATTGTTTTGTTGATTTGTTAATAATGAATAATAATAAATAAACTTAAACTCAATATTATCACTAATTCAAGAGGCAACAGAGGCATTTTTTATGGTTTTTGTTACCACACCATCGGGGTTAAACTTCACCTGGCTCTGGACATCAGGTTTGGCAAGTTAGACACAATACATAAAACATATTCCGCTAGTTATTTTCAAAATAAAACAAATATTTGCTTGATTAAGAAGAAAACGTCTCAGACTGCTTGTTATTTCGTTTTTTCACTGCTGACTGAAACTTTGCAGCCAATTCTTATTTACATTTAAAGAAATAAAGCGGAGGAGTGGAGCATTGCATATTTTTGAATGATAAAGTAATGGTTTTATTTTGAAAGCAAACACCGTATGCACGCTTTACGTCCTCGCGCTCTAGTCTGCGCCGCCTTAACTAGCAGGTATTTCCAACCGCCGTACGTTCGTACGTCAGGAGCTGGTCGCCGCGGCGCTGACAGCAGTCAAGCTGCTGTTTCTCTTCCGTCCTCTGCCCGCGGTGGAAACATGGCCCTGAGCCGCCTGGAGAAGGCTCAGGTATGGCTCCTCAAAGCTGCCACGGGGCTGTTTATGATGATTTTCCGGTTTTTCTCCCCTCGGAGTCCCGCTGCCTCCGGAAAGAAGCTGCCGCCCGTCAGCAACCCGCTGCTGCTCGTGCCGGCGACGCAGCTCGCTAAAAAGATCCGGCGAAAAGAGGTGCGTGCATCCAACGGGCATATCCTAGCTAGTTGGGCTGTCAGACAAGTTATTTCCTTTCTCTGAGACATGTCTCTAGTCTGTTAAATTACATTCACATACTGGAAGCTGTCTTTATTTTAGTTAGCTTACAGGCACCTTGCACTTTCTCGTTATAAATTGGCTTATTTGTGAGTTATAACGTCTTATTACACTTATTCAGCTGGACTGTTGCTACAGGCTGCAACATACTTAATTTCCCCACATTTTCATCCTTCTCCCATGAGCCCTCAAGAGAAACACCTGTGGAATAATAACACCTAAAAGCTCTTATGTATATTACGTTGTTTTGTTGAAGCAGGTGTGGAGGTCTGGTTGTTTTACCTTTTTTTAAAAAAGATGATGCTCTGAACTGATGTACGCCGTTTTCACTACAGGGAAGTTATTTTGTGTGTTAGCTGAGTACTTTATGATCTGTTTGTTGTCTGTGAGTAGATTGATTGTTTTCAATCTGACAGAAATGTCAGAAAAGGATTTGAGTTTTTGAAATATGCAGATAAAAAACCTTGGTGAGGGTTTCAGCTGAGGGTTTTTTCTTTGACAGAATAATTCATAAACTAAGAACTCATTCTGCAAATCTTTCTTTACTAGTCTGTAACTGAAAGATCAGCTGATTAAATTCCTGCATGCCTGTTTATTCATTACATGTTTATGCATCAACGCACAAAGTAAACTTCCCTCTCTGATTTGTCATCCTAGTTTTACACCCTTTAACCTGAGCAGGTAAATTCATCAGTCCCTGTTTATGTGTCAGGGACTTGTTTTTTCTGTTTAAGTTGTCCATTGCTAATCCTTGCACGCTCTTACAGAGTCTAAATGTTGTATATCTGCAGGTGTCAAGTGTGGAGGTGGTGCAGGCTTACATCGACAGGATCCAGGAAGTTAACCCCTTGGTGAACGCTGTTGTAAAAGACAGGCAAGAAAGAAACGTCTCACCTGATACCTCTACTTTTATCTTCCCTCTTTATGATCATTGTGTGTCAGAGCTGCACAGGCTGGTTGGGTCATTTACAGGACTCCAGCAACAGCTGTATAACATCTAGTGTTTGTATTTGATGCAGTTATTTGTTGTTGTTGAAATCTGACAATTTTCTTTTTTTTTCTTTTAAAAACAAAACATTAATCCCTCATTTATAAATCATAGAGATTGTAGCTTTACTCAAAATACTCGCTCAGTTCACACATAAACTATGATTAGTTGTGATTTCCAGTCTGAAAGTAAGTGTCTTTGACCTGGAACTGAGTAAAATTGAGTACGAAAAAGGTATTTTTCTCCTGTCCAGGTTTGCTGCTGCACTCCAGGAGGCAGCTCAGGTTGATAAGCTGATTGAGGAGGAGACTGGAGGAGAGGAGGTGCTGGAAGACCGGCTGCCTTTACTGGGAGTCCCATTGTCCGTTAAAGAGTCCTTCTCCCTCCAGGGTAACTTCCAGAAATCTAATCCCTTGCCAGATATTTTTGTTACATACATGTGACGTGCATGTGAGTCAAAATTTGATACCGTTAACACTCATCCACCAACATACCTGGAGCAGAGAGCTACTCTGGCTGATCAGAGATGTGTTTTGTATTGTAAAATGTTATGATGGATAAGTTCTAGCTTATTCTCCTTCTTGTAGGCATGCCCTTCACTACAGGCGTGATCTCCAGACGTGGAGTTGTGGCCTCCGTCGATGCTCCACCGGTGGCCCTGCTGAAGAGAGCGGGGGCTATACCGCTGGGCGTCACCAACACAAGCGAGCTCTGCATGTGGTCCGAGTCTCACAACCACCTCTACGGCATCACCAAAAACCCGTACGACCTGGAGAGGATACCTGGAGGGAGCTCAGGTTGGCATCTGTTGGCATAAGAAGAGGAGAAAATGGATCTTAAGACTTCCAGGCTCCATAAATAATCTGTCCTCTTCCTATTTTTTTTCTTTCCTGTGATCCGGTGGCACCAGGGGGAGAAGGCAGCATCATAGCAGCAGCAGGAGCCATCATCGGAGTGGGCTCGGACATCGGCGGCAGCATCCGCATGCCCTGTTTTTTCAATGGGATATTTGGCCATAAAACCACTCCAGGTAAGACAGGCTGGATCTCTCAACACGCTGACATCTGTCGCACCTTTTAGCTGCTGTTTCATTATTCCGTCATAGTTTGCAGAATAAATGGGTCAAACTCTTAGGGGCCTGAGAGAGTTGTTATTCTAGGAATACAAGGCTAGTGTATAATAAGCAATGTTCAGAAGAAAGAGGGGACACTCTTATCAGTATCTAAAGGTCAACATAGTGGAAGATTTAGCAGCTCAGAGGTCAGATATTTTCATTTATGCATGGTTACATCATACAGCATAAACAGTAGGCGCATGGCGGTGATATATCAAGAACATAACTCTTCCACTGATGAACACATACAAGTAAAACGATGACTCAAGCTAAGCTCAAGCTGAATCTAAGTCACTTTACTGTCATTTAAGAGGGCGTGTCTCATATTCAGTTGTTTTGTGCATGACCGCTTTTCTGCTCAATGATCTGTACTCATATGTATAATTACTAATCGGTTAGTTTTGGCTCTAAGTACCAATTTGAAGGTCAAACAGCTTACTAACTGGCGCTGGCTTGCAGGTGTGGTGTCCTGCGAGAACCAGTACCCTCCTACCTCAGGTAGGCAGCCCGATTACCTCAGCTCCGGTCCCATGTGTCGCTACGCTGAAGACCTGCTGCCCATGCTGAAGATCATGGCGGGACCCGGCGCTAACAAGTAGGATGTGTGCTCATGTCTCATTCTACTGGATACAGTATCCATAACCTCTAATAGCACTTTGTTATTGACTCTATTTACATAGAAGTTTATCTTCGTCTGTGCACATTTATTGATATTGTTTGACCCTTTTAAGGTAATAGTGTGTATAATCAAATATTTGTAATGCCAACACGGCGGCCATTTACAGGCCAACTCATGAAGAAAGGTGTTGCATGTGTTTGGTAATTATATCCACAGTAAAATACCCACACAGCTGTCTCAGGCCTTACACCTGTGTGCAGAGCCTCATCTCTATTGTTACTATGTGAAATGACAAATACAGGTGATGCCTAACACATGTCCTTCAACGTTACTGGTCAGGTGGCATCTGCAATATATATCCTAGCAGATCAGAGAAGAAGATCATTCAAACAAACAAGCAGCTTTCTTTGGAGATGTAGACTCGAATAACAGGTCCGGGTGTCGGTATATAGCAGGTCCTAGGGTCAGGACTGGTTTGTTTCCTGTGACTCTGATCATGTTTGACTTGACAAGTGCACCCAAACCTTCAAACAAAGTGTTTTGCTCTGAACTTTGATGCTGAAGCGGCTCACCTGCGGTGTAATTAGCAGTATTTGCTTTCACGTGTGCACACAGGTTGTCTTTGAACACAAAGGTTGACCTAAAGAAGCTGCGGTTCTTCACCATCCCACATGATGGCGGCTGTGTTTATACGTACCCTGTCAGCAAAGAGCTTGTGGACATTCAGAAGAAGGTTTGCTGACAAGATACATTAAGCTAGATTTGGAAAAAGTCAGTCTCAGATTTGAAAAACTTCACGTGATGTTCTGCAGGTGGTGGAGCGTCTGGAGGTTGACTTTGGAGTGAAGGTCCAACGAGTGAGCTTACCCGGGCTCCATTACAGCTTCCAGATCTGGGACACGTACATGGTTCTCCCTGATGAGGACGGAAAAGTAGGTCCACCAGGCTGGCTGACCCAAAGAGGTTATCTTCACACAGTGAGCCTGTCAGTCTTCCTGCTGGACGCCTGACAAGATCATTCCCAGCCAATTTGCCCATTTCTCCCGGTTGTGTATTTTTGTAGATTTAATGAAGGGAGATGCATATTTTATCCAGACTCTGATAACCCTTTTCATCATAAAGTTTAAGCTACTCAGATTAAACCTTTCTGAGACCATATAGAACCAATACGCTATATTTAACAAGAAATACTAACAAATCTGGTTGCACTACAGAAATAGTGAAGATTAGATCATTTGACATTGTGATAAAACATTACTTTTCATTCAAATACTGCAAAACACTTACTTTTTATGAAGAAATTAGGTCAAAGGGCCTTTAATTTCCCCTTAAGAAAGTTCCCACCATGAACTCAGAGGGTTCATGGTGGATTTGTTGCCCTGCTGTTGCCATGATCCTACAGTTGATAAGAGGTGTTACACTGTGGAAGAAAGCAGGCTGAGTCTTAGTCACTGAACCTATTGTAGTCTGCTGCCCAGAAACACTCCACTAATCTGGTTAGCTGCCAGCACCCTGCATACCACACACACACACACACAATTATGTTTTTATCATTTTAGTGGACTGATTATTCAGTCCGGTTCACACTTACTGTATCTAAACCTTACCTAAAGTGGTCTTTTATGCCCCACAGATGTCACTGTGTGAATGTATAAACACATTCATATCAGCATACAGTTAGGCACACAGACACACATGCACAGGGCTGTGGTTGGTCTGATGTTATTGTTAAAGCCACCACTCATTTACAGCTTCTTGTATGAAATATTTCTCAGCTTACATTTACAAAGCACATTTCCAAAATTGGTAAAATTTGTAAGGGTGCAATAAAAAAACTATATTTGTAAGATATTCATCCATTTTAATCTTCAATAATCTGACAAGTAAAATATAAACAAACAAAAAACAATTTAATGGTATTAAAATGTATGAATGCATTTTACATTGATAACAGTTCACCACTGTGTTACAATGGAGATTAACTTGTGTAATACAGTTTCACTTTGCATTTCTGGGTGTGTATAGTAAAAAATGTTTTTCCAAGGTCTTCCTTAAAAAAAGCAGCCATATAGATCATAGCTGCATGATGGCTTCTCGTCTGGTGCTGTCTGAGGCCAAACATCCAGGAGCGGTTTCCAACCTGGGCCTTTATGCTCCGAGACTTCCCACATGTCCTGCGTCTTCCTCAGTACTTTGTCTTATAAATTGAAAGATCAAATTCTCTGCAATCGTGTACTGAAAATTGGCCTTCTTGATTTCTGACAGTGTTTGGCACCGAGTAGTACACCATGTGCCTTGCTTGCTTGAAAACAGTAAACCCTATGCCTGGTGCTGACTACATGATTTTTTTCATAGTTTACGATGGTCATATGTCAGATTACCGGCGTAAATTTCATAAATTTGAGTGTCGGTAAGTGGCCGTTGTCCTCTGCTCTGAGAGCAAAGCGAGAGAGGGGGAAAAAAAGACAGCTGACTCCTTCGGTGGAAGGGGTATTAAATATTGATATTTACCAGGAAGCTGCACTCTGTATTCCTATTAGCCAACAAATGCGAACTTGCTATCAGTCCGGCTGAAATCATGAAGTATAAGCCAGTCATTAGGCTGATGCTTCTTTTATATCCAACCTTGTCTCCCTTACAGATCACCAACTTATCTGCTGATAGTAAAATCTTAAAAAAAGATTTTCTTACTCGCATTAAATATTTTTGACTTATTCATCCAACGTTTCTTTCTCAAATATCAGGTGTCCTCTACATTGTTTTTTTCAGAATCTCTGACAAATAAATCACTTGTTTTAAAGGCTGAAGCTGCACTAACACTCTGGCAGATGTTGGTTTATACAGAGCCTGTGGCAACGCAAAATAACAATCACATGACTGTTTTTGTGGTTGAATCAGAGTTATTTAGGACATCTCCTGGAAACAGAAACATGCACACACTTTATGTGACCTTTGAAAAAAATTATATTCTTCAACATTTTCCTCCTTTAGCCCCCTCTGCCATTCAGTGAGCTGATGGGGGAACCCGGTCGACCAGCATGGCCTCTGTGGGAGCTGCTGAAGTGGCTGGTGGGAAAATCAGATCATACAATGGCTGCTATCAGTAAGAAGACACATCACATCTGGCTTTTATGCATTAAGTCTTTGTCTTCCTGCTCTACCATTTGGTGGAGCAAAGTTTTCAGTGATTATCATGAATCCTAGTAAATAAAGAATTAAATAAACCTGCTTGAACCATCTCCACCAATTGGTTTGTGTAGTACAGAGAAAAGTTATTGTTACAAATGTACAACTTCAACGGGGAACCTGTTTAAATGCTGAAACACATCTGTCAGGCTGAGGTTAAAAATGTGTCTAAAATAATATTTACTACTACCTGAAAGCTATCTTTACAGTGTACAAATCATGTATTACAGCTCTGTAAGATTATTAAGTCTACTTCCTCTCACATCTCTTCAAGCTGGAGCCGTAAAGTTTCCATGAACCTAACTGGTGTATCTTGTGGTGTCGTCAGTGTTAGGTTTGGTTGAATTGACCAAGTGGTCCAAATCTTCGCAATTCATCATCCATCAGAAGGAGAAGCTGCAGAAGGAGATGGAGGATCTGCTGGGCACCGACGGTGTTATTCTGTACCCCTCACACACCAGAGTGGCACCCAAACACCACCACCCACTCTTGAGACCCTTCGACTTTGCGTACACTGGTAAATTATTCAGCTCCTATTTCAGGCTCCATTCAGTTATTAACTATATTATTTATTAATACAAAGCTATTGGATTTTGGGAAATGGTATATTACTGCAATATTAATAAAGGGCATTCAAAATCTGTGTAGGTGGGCTTTTACTGTTTTATTTTACTCATATATCAACTTAATTAAATCACTTTACTGTCTAATAGCTCTTCACCTAAATCTACATACAGCACACACTCCACTGCTTGGTTCATCACCTTCATGGGTGTCTCCGCCTGACTACATGTCACCTCAGTAGACTGATAAAGCCATTAATGTTCAGCATCTTATGTATGAAAAGGACTTTTTACTTTCACAGCCTTACAAAACTGTTGGCAGGACTTTGTATTGCCTGTGACACTATCAAAAAAGAAACAAAGGTTTATTTCTCTTTACAGGATGTATAAAAAGTGCTTTACAAATTAATATTCTTTTCCGTCCTCAGGTGTATTGAACATCCTTGGGCTGCCGGTTACCCAGTGTCCTCTGGGTTTGGGTAAGGAGGGCCTACCCCTGGGCGTGCAGGTGGTTGGTGGGAAGCTGCAGGACCATCTGACCCTGGCGGTGGCCGTGTACCTGGAGAAGACCTTTGGAGGCTGGAGGGATCCTGGAGCAAACTAAAGCTGCACCTTCACTAGCTAACAGCTCTTACCAAACTCCAGTAAGAGAAGTTTTAATTAAAGACTGATCGCTGTAGCACACAAACACACAGAGGTAAAGTCAGCATGGCAAATGTTAAAGCGTAAGATTGTTTTTTTGCACCAACGAGGAAGCACTTATTAAAGTAAGGGTGATCATTTCATGAAGTACGGGTCAGAGATGGTTCGGAGCACAAGCTTTAAATGAAGTTAAAACACATGGGAATGTAACAGCACTCACATTATCACACAAGACATGGTTTGGTACTGTTCGCAAAACAATAATAAGACTTCCCCCGTTTTTGTGAGCTAAAAAAAACGCTCCCCCATCAGAAGACGTGAAAATGAATACTGATGGAAATGCTTTATCAGAGAGATCCAGCCCGGAGTGCTACAGGCTGAGTGAGTGATGTGTGAGCTAATTGTTAGTACTGACAGTGGGAGACTAAAAAGAATAAGATAACTTCTCTGACATGAGTAGTGGAAGAGGAGAAAACACACTAAAACCTTCGTTTATAACAATGTGAGTGCCATCCAGTGATAGGTCAGCAGACACGGTGCCTGTTTTATGTTGAAACTCATTTTAGCCAATAAAGAAATTACAGATTTTTTCTCTTTCATATGTTCTTTGTTTTAGAATCATGTTTGTTGAATTTTTCTCTAATACTCCAGTTATATTCCATCCTCGGGTATATTGAAAATTTTACCTCAAAGTTGCATCATGGAAACTTCTTCACGGCCACAATCAGATCCTAAAACATAACCATAAAATAAAATTTAAAAAAACACGCTTAACAGCAGATTGTAGATGGATGCGTTCAGATTTAAATATAATGTATACGATGTCTCACTCCTTACCTGCCCAGCATGGCACTGATAGCCCCGATAATAGAAATGCAGAATTGACCCAAAATTAATGATTTTTGACAAGTCTTGTCAAACTGAACCTACAGCTGAACAGAAGCAGGTGCGGAAATGCAAATTAAACTATTAACAGGTGGGTTTCTGCAGAAAGACGTTCACTAGTTACCGAGAAGCCCATCGACGCTTGCTTTCTAGAAACTGTATTTTGTGTTTGTAGTTTTTAAATCTGACAATGTTCAGCAGCATTTCCACTTTCACAGACTAGCTTTTCAAACTTGAACGCATTTTCCAGATGTCCGGCCTTCCAGTCACAGAATAAGCCTCACAGATTAACACATCAGAGTTAACGTGCAGAAACTTTGCTTTTAAAATGTACATGTTAACACGTGATATATATCCATGTTTCACTACAGGGGCAAAAATACTTCTCAGATACAAAGATAATATCATAATAATAATGCTGAGATCCTTGGTCGTTTAAAACCCGGACAGAAAAAAAAAAATTTCCATGAGGAAGCTGTGAGCGGTTACTGGGCTCAGATCAGAAAAAACACAACCAACTCCCGTGATGTGAAAGATGAGAACCGACCCCAGAGAGTCTCACTTTATTTTCATTTTCTTCGCTTCTTTTGAAAAAGTTTGTAAAATGATAATAATCTACCAGAAGGCTTCGAACAGAACTGAACAGCATTAAGAGCCATTTACTGCCAACGCTTTATTTTGGTTTCTTCCTTCTTTTTTCTTTTTTGTTGGCCATCTTTAATGAGGACAATCATATTTCTGCTCTCCTTTTGTCAAAAAACACAATTCTGTTCTGAATGATGGGAGAGTAAGCTGCAAACATCATGTTTTTACAGAAAAATACAGACATCTTTCTCTCTCTGGCAACCACAAATGCGGAAAGACCAACTCCTCTGCCCCCTCCCCCCATCCTGATCAGAGCGCCGTTCAGGAAGGTGACTTAAAAACAGACAATAAAAGAATAAAGGAAACAAAGCAAAACCCTTCAACGTTCTGGACGACGGCGGCGCAGTCAAAGGGAGGATCTCTCTCTCCTTGTCCACAGCTCACCCTCCCAGCTCTCCATTTGGCCCAAATGTGTGTGTGAATGCGCGTCTGTGTGTGTAAACTGGTTTCTCTGAAGGGAACGTGAAATTTCGGGCGTGTGATTGATGAGCGCGGCGCCTCAGGAGGTATTGGTGATGGGTTTGTATTTCTTGAGCCGGGTCCACTGTCCTGTGGAATAGTTCATTTCGAAGACCGTGTCCACCAGCATGGTGGTGCTGCCGGTGCCGTCGGCTTTGGGCAGAACCTCTGTGTGCTCGCTCAGCTTGATCTGGATGATGTCCCCCTGCTCCGGGCACGGGTTTTCTGCAAGAACACGGGAGAGTTTCTGTTTTACAAGGTTTAGGTTAATGCTTAAAAACTATCAGAGACATTTAATCTAATAAACCACGGCTTAACATAAGACATAAGATGGCACAAAAAAAAAATCTATTTTTGATGAAGCGCGAAAAACCTAAAATCATCTTTAAGTGTCATCCAGTCCTTTTTGTGTGGCCTCACTGTAACTTTCACTTCCAGAGCTTACCACAAACCTTCTGTGTAGTTAAACATGGCAGCTAAACATTTTCCCAGCAAAACGCTTTTAATCAGATTTGACCTTTGTTTTGGATGGACTGGACATTTGTTAGCAGACCTGTCTGAATGCAATCATAAAATTTAGTTTTCAGTCTTTGCTTTCTTCCTGCCTTCAGACAGAAATGTTTCCTTTGTGAATGCAGCTGAAACCAGCAGATTTGCTTTGCTAAACTGTTCATGGCGCCATTAAACATGTTCCAATATTAGCCCAAAATACTAAAAGAAGCGTATTGTCCATCTTCAGTTTAAAGGAATACTTCACCCTCAGAATGATGAGCCTTTACTTTTTCTACTCACCCTCATGCTGATTAACACTCTGGAAAACTTTTCTGATATTTATAATGCAGCTGAAGATATGGGGAGGTTTTTGTTCTGCAAACATTCCTTTACAGTGATGTTGAACTTTTTTATTTTTTTTTAAAAAGGTCCATAAAGTCCACAAAAACTTGGCAATATTCTTCCATACTGCTTGTCCAATGTAATCCAAGTGTCCTGAGTGGGTAGGGTCCATAATTTACTGGAAACGACATAATTTAGTATAATTTTAGAGCCTAAACAATTCACTCAAGCCACAATTTGATTCAATTCTCGATTTTTTTCCAACAAAATAAAATTTAGTTATTTTATGGCCAATATAATTGTCTTTTTCTTATGTTTTGCCTTTTTCTCCCTTGTTTAAAACTGTGACCTTCTATTGCCTGTTGTACTAACAAAACTTAACGCTGAACAAGTAATTATTATAGATATGGAAATGATCACAAATCTTTACATGAACAAACAAAGTTTTGTTTGGAACATCATCTGTTTGGTGCTTTGCATGTGAATCGATTTTCCTTTTTTCTACATCGATTGGTTTGAATCGATTTTTAAAGCATTGTTACATCCCTAGCCTAAGCCGTAGCAGACTGTACTTCCTGGATGTGCGTCCACGATGCTACGGTGGCCACGGCAGACTAGGGGTAGCGTGTTCGCTTCAAGTAAATTATGGGCGCTATCCACTCAGGACACTATGATTACATTGTACAAGCAGTATGGAGGAATGTTGCCAAGTTTTTGTGGACTTAATGGAATTTTTGCCCGTGAGTCGTTCACCATCACTGTAAAAGAATTGATGTGGAACGAAAAACGAAAACCTCCCCACATCTCCGGCTGCATGATATATATCAAGTAAGTGTTCCAGAGAGTTAATCAGCAGGAGGGTGAGTAGAAAATGACGGCACATCATTCTGAGGGTGAAGAATTCCTTTAATACTCGCTACAATAAGCTTTATTACTACAGTGTGTATAACAACACTGTTGGTGCAATTCGCTTATTGTTTCTGCATTTTAGTGGAGTGAGCAGCTCGTTTACAAACACTGAACAAACGCGTCTGAAAAGACAGAAATGAGTTTGCACAAAAACCCGCCTACCTCTGGATCCGGCCATGAACCCCAGGATGAGCGCCTTCTCTGGCCGGGTGACCTTGTTGGCTGTTTTGAACATCTCCTGGGCCGCGTACATCTGGTCTCTCTGAGGATCACACACAGCATGCGGCGGCTTGAACACGCAGCCCTGAAGGCAGAGAGGGTACCGAGCTGCGGCTTCTTACCGTGAGCGAGAGGTTCTTTTTGGGCTGGGGCTGCTGCGGCGTCGGGGCCGGCGTGGGCGTGGGCGTCTGAGGCGTGCCGGGGGGCTGTGTGGGGGTCTCTGGCTGGCTGGCCGTGGCGGCAGCCGGGGGGCCGTTGCTGGCCGGGGTGGAGGCTGGCGTGCTGGGGGACGTGGGCGTTGCGGGGTTTCCTGTGGTGCTGGCGTTGTACATGGGCGTCCTCTGCTTGTACTGGTTTGGTAAGGTGGAGTTGGCTCCAGTGCCTGCTGTTGCCGACTCTTCTGGCTGGCGAGCTGCCTGAATCGCATCCCGAGCCGATCCGCCGGCGTTCGCTGTAGAGGAGATGGGAGAGCAGAGATCAGCATGAGCAGAGGTCGCATTTGGACGCTGGGTGGAGGACGAGCTGGCGCACCGACCTGGCTGTGCCTCGGAGCTGGGAATGTAGGAGGAGGAGGGAACCATGCTGGGCGTCGCTGGGAGGTAACTGGTTGATGGCAGAGGATTCTCGTTCAGCGCCCCCAGTTTCTGAGAAGACAAACGACAACAAGTGTGTGAGAAAAAGTTGTGTTGCAGAGAAAAGGGAGGATGCGTTTAGAGTACCTGTGCAGAAACGAGGCCGGCGGCGTAATCCGGCGTGGTGTTCTCCACCACCGACTCCTCCTTGGCTGGTTTCTCCCCCGTTTCTGTTTCTACACCCAGAACACACATATAAGCATCAACATAACCACACATTTCAGTGTGTGGACGGCACAGCTGCAAGCCTGGCGACATAATTACCCAAAGTCTTTCTTCTCCTCTTAGCCTCCCTTCCACCTCCAACCATGTCCAGTTCGGAAATATCTAAAAGCTGACAAGAAGGAAACAGACGTTAAAAACCAAAAACCCGAGTGAGAACAAATGTGTGACACTGGCCACGTTTACATGAAAGTTTGTAATTCCTCTTTAATTCAGAATTAAAGGTAATTCTACTTTAAACAGATGTAAAATGACCATGTAAACACTTTACCTGATGCAAATGTTTCTTCCGAATTTAACTTAACTCTGAATAAAGTGGCTGGTTTATTCCATTTTTTAATTATAAATGAGATCATTCCTCTCACATCTTCTATCATGAAAACCTTAATTCCGCTTTTAAGGAGAAGTTTGGTATTTTTCAACCTGGACCTGTTTTCGGGAGCATAGGACGGTCGGCTACTTGCTAAGATAATAGCAACATGGTTCATGTTTGTGTTTTTACAAATGGTAAAAATAAAATGTAGCCGACCGTCCTACAGTACGCCCTTTTGCCATGGCGCATGGTATTGACGCCATCGCAGAGGCAGATACGTGCAAGAGGCTTGAAAGAACCCCAGAATTTTCACCGAACCCGTAGTCCTATTGTACCGTGTTGATATCAAGATATCCTGCATGAATATCGAGATACAAGATTTTGTTGTTCAACCCTAAATACATTCATATTCTGTTCAGGTGAAAGTCATGTAGCATGCTAGCGACTAGCTGCTGTTTCATAATTAGAGTCTGAATCAAACAAAGATGGTTCTTATGACGTTTTCTCAGGTTGTTGTCGAAAAGAAAAGCAGCGTTTTTTAAAATCCAGCAGACATACATGCGCCACGTCACTTCTACCATCCAACCAATCAGAACTCTTCCCAACCCCTGGCTTTAAGCAGAATTAAGAAAACATGATGTCCATGTAAACCTTCATTTGGAATTAATATTTCCATGAAAACCCAAAGGAGAAGATTTTAATTCTGAATTAACTAAAACAGAATTATTAATTCCGAATTAAAAATCATCATGTAACCGTAGTGAGTGAAAAGAAACGGAGGAGGAAGGGTTAGCAGCCATGATATATAAAGTTACACAAAACCAACCTTGACCCCTCTCTCCTTCCGTAGGGGCGGCCGGGCGGGAGCGATGGGCGCACGGTTACTGGGAGGGCTGAACATACTGGGAGCGGTGGGGCTGCGGAACGGGGCCTTGGGAATTCCTTTGAGAGGAGCTGCGATGCAGATTGATTCACGTCATCAGCAACAGTGAGAATCTCGGGACGGTCGCTTTTACCTCTGAGTTCAAACAGCTGCACAGAGGAGCAGGTGTGCGGATGCAACTTACTTGTCGTGTCAATTTTCTTGACCAGTCCTCTCCCTTTGGCATGAAAAGGCACTCCGGCTGTCTTCTTCAGCTGCTGGGCTGTCTCTGTAGCTGCAACACGAGCAAAAGAGATCCAACTTTCCATCGTAGGACCAAAAAGAACCTACCAGCAAAGTTTTACAGCTGCTTTTTCTTGATGCATCCGAGAGTAACTCACATTTCTGCAGCAGCTCTGCTCTGAGCGTTGCACTCTTGGGCTTCCTTTTGAGCTGGAAATGTTTGACGGGGGGAGTAAGGGGTCCCACTAAGGTGGTCAACGCACTCTTGTTCAGGTACTGACACTCCAGAGGAAGCATGGCGGACGCCTCACACTCGCTCACTGATGAGGAAAGGACGGGATGAAATTACAAAACGCACTCAGGTGCTTTTATATCTGTGACCATCAACTCCCTGACTAACCTCTGAAGTAATAAAAAATTTAAATAAAATGATGAATAAAGAATTAACTGGGATATGTCCGCCAGCTGAGATGGGTTGGTTTTATGAATGCCTGATTTATTTTTACAACAGCAGCTTCTTCAATCATTACTTTTGCCCCTGTAATTATTCTATTTTTAGTGTAAATGAACTTTTCAGCTTCATGGTAGGGCTAGACGATTACGGAAAAACTGATATTGAAATCACGATTAATGTACATGATTATTCATTGATTTAAAAAAACTCAACCTCAAATATATCTTTTTAAAAAAACTAGAAATAAATTAGAAACAAATAAAGGAGTAAAATAATAATATATTAAAATAATAGCAACAAAAAAAATTAATACCCAGTCTATATGCATTCCTGTTACATACATGTGACATTAATCATTTTTCTTAGATTAGTGTTTTATGATTGTGAGAAGGCAAAATTGTAATCTTGATTAAAATTTGATTAATTGTCCAGCCCTACTTCATGGTGTTATGATGCAGTATTTACATCACATCTGCTGCCATACTTTTTTAAACACAAAAGTCAAGTTGCATCCAGGAGGAGTCCCCAAAGCTTGAATAAATGTGAACGATAAATCCGAACCTTTCTCCCTGAGCTCGCCGAGGATGTCCTGCACGTTTGGATTCTGCTCCTCCAAGTCCAGGTTGAGGGATCCGGTCTCTGGGAAGGACTTGAGGATGTCTGCAACCATCAGCACCCAAGGCTCTGAATCCACCGTAGCTAGCTGGATTATCTCTGACAGGGCCTCTTTCATCTGACATGTAAAAAGACGACAATGATGTCAGTGGAAATGAAACACCAAGTTTAAAAACCCTAGTAAAAAAGGATCTTTACTACCTGTGACAGATTCAATCCATCCACTATCAGTGAGTATTAATCATGGAAAACATCTCAGATGATGCCACAAAAAGCACCCAATCCAATTTGAGAAGAAAAGGTACAAAAGAAAAGACTAATATTTACACTTTGTACAGTTTTACAGACTTCTGTACAACTTGGCATTTGAAGCAGAAAGGAGCTGTAATGATTTGATTATCAATATGTAATTTTTGTTATAATTTCTGATTAAGTCTTTGATTACTCTTCATGTGTAGAACAGGGTAAACTTGTAGAAAATCTAACAATGTAAGACATTCCCGCCTTACAGAACTACAAACCACTGACTTAAGAGGTCCGATGACACTTAACTGGTGTCTGTGTGGAGCAGCTTCATGGCCTACAACTGTACCATGATGTGTACTCTCAAGTGATTCAGGTGATTCAATATGAATTATGTACTGATGTTTCACTTGATAATACACCAGCCAACTTTAAAAAGACTGATGTTAAATTTAACATCTCATTCACATCTTTTTGCTGATACTTTCCACAGTCTTGGTAAGTGAATACTTATACTTTTCTACATTGGTTTCATGTATTTACATGTTGTGTATACCCACTTGCATATAAGTTTGTTCAATAAATACGACCTACACACAGCTTAATTGGATTTTTGGGATTTATTTAACACAACCTTGAAAAGAAGCGAAACAGACGAAATCTAAAATCTGAAGTGTCCATGAAAGATTTTATTATTTCTGTGATAAATAAAGCTAAAACAAAAAGGCATTAAAGGTTTTTCATAAGGAGGATTAAAAATCTGTTCTGTTGCATGTGTTTGACAACATAAGAAACACCAAAGTTGGAAGTGATGGATTACACAAACTCAAGTTACTGTAAGTAAATGTAAAAGTACTTGTACTTTTATGAGTATTTTTTATGTGAAATTAGGTGTGTAATTTCACTCACTGTAGTACAATTTATACCATGTAAATTTACTTTTAAAATCTTAAATGGCTACCAAGTATACCCATAATTTGCACCTTCAATACACCACATTTCAACCGTAATAAAAAAAAGAATAACAGCATATAGTAAACTGGAAATTAACTCTGAAACTGAACAAAAGGTTCAGAAAGTGAAGTGTGACAGAAAGGAGAGTATTTATAGGCTAGTATGACACCGACCTGCCCGTTCACAGATTATTGGGAAAATTTTCAATTGATCTATGCAGGGTCTTGTTTATAATTTTTATAACAAAACAAAATTTCTGCTCATGTAATTTCTTCACCAAAAAATTTCCTTTGTGCAATTGTTCTATACATTGTTCATTGAGAAAAGTGCTTTGAACATAGATGTTTTATACAGGTGAATTGAATCAAATGCCTGCTTTTACGTCAAAATAAAACATCCATAAGTTAAAAAGTAAAAAATACCCTGAGTAGTTTTTGAGAAGAGTACTTTTTACTTTTACTTAAGTATTTTTTAAGACTCCAACTCTCCAACTCCACTCTATTTATATAGCACTAAAAACAACACAATTGACCAAAATGCTTCAAATCGAGGTTAAAAACTTACCAAGATAAAATCAACAAAAAAATAATACAGCCAGATAAATAAAACAGATAAATAAATTAATAAAACAGATAATAAAAGTCAACTCGGATAAGAAAAAAAAATCACAACAAACGACATCTCAACCAGTTTTAAAAGCCAAAGAAAAGAGAAGACCAGTGCTTTTACTTGTAATTGAGTACAATTTAAGCAATCTAATAGTACTTGTACTTGAGTACAAATTTTCAGCACGCTTTCCAGCTCTGAGAAACACTGATGACAGGTTTCTGGCGGCTGCAGAGGCGATATGTCGGACTGGGACTTGGTACCGCCCTCCTCTTGCTCTGCCTGCTCCTGCGTCCATCCCACCACAATGTCTGTCCGCAAGCCACCAGGCTAATGTTACCCCTGTAGCTGGACAAGCGTGGCTGAGAAAAAGCCCCTACGTGCTCCACAAGTTAGTCTTGGATCCGCATATAGCTCGTTTTAATTCGTAAACACGTTGTTAACTCGAAACGGTGAGGTAAAGACTTGATGCGCTGCAGAATTAATCACTCTGCTGCTACATACATTAGCTAACACTGTTAGCCGTAGTCAGTAACGGATTTTAACGCAACATCTGCTTTTTTTTTTACAAGCACGCTGAAACTTGTGGTGTTTTTGGTCAGGTGTAACTAGCTCCGAGGAAAACTCCTCTTCTGGCTGTGATTAAAAGTTAACAGCGTCTCTTACCTGTCAGGCTAATAGCTAGCTAACGTAGAGCAACCCACCTCGTCTACGGTCCGCCTGGGGAGATGCAGCATCCCGAGCAGCAGTTTCAGCTTCACCGGCGGCGATAAGCTCGAAAAGCACAACCGTATGTTGTCGATTACTGACACGGTAAGGAGCGAGGCGATGCTCGGAGGCGTCCACAGCTCGTCCGTGGATCCTAGTTTGTTGTGCAGCCACAGGCCGGTGTCGCTGTCCTTCATCGACGCCATCTTGGAAAAAGAAGTGTTTTGAGTTCGGGCATTTTAACAGGCTACCTAAGAAAATAGAAATTAGGACCCCGCCCACACCGGAGTTGGGGGTCATATATCAACAGTAAACTGTGAAAGCAGGAGTTCTATCAAGTTTGGTTTGTCTGGGAAATTATTACCTATTTTCTGCTTATAAAGTTTTTTTTAAAGTGACTTTCGCTTGTCTGGCCTTAAAAAAAGAAAAATAAACTTTGTTGATG
>JAVQJG010264521.1:0-36907 GCA_036024015.1 Craterocephalus amniculus
AAAAAATATGCCAAATAATTTACTCAATATTACAACAGAATAATGAATTAATAACTACATTAACTATTTAGTAGGTGAAATAATAAATTGAAAATTAAACAATCATTTAGATAAAACAAGACGTGGCTGCGTAGCATTTGATATTCATGAACTTCAGGAGAGAACGAGTCCATAAAAAACACCCCAAATAATCATTTTTATCAGTTTTACTGGAATCAGAAGGCGGACGGACTCCGCCTTCACCTTCATCATCTCAGAAAACCACCTTGGACATTCCTTCATCATGTGTGTGTTTGTACACGTTGCTCTGATCTAGTTAGCTTCACGTCGCTGCTAAAGTGGCTCCGACATCGGCCTTAAAAGAGCAGCAGTCCAAACCAATTAAAACAATCTCCTTTGATTTGCGTTTAAATGTGAGTGTGCACGTGCGGCTCGAAGACTTTCTGTCATATTTGTTCCTGTAATGTAAAGCGACAGCCTGACAGCCGCTGCGAGGAGCTGACATGAGAGCGGGGCGAAATGCGAGGAGGTGGCAGAGACGTGGGAAGAGAAAAGACGTTTAACCAGAGGACTTGATTGGCCGCTTACCAGCTGAAGACTGGACTACCTGCCTCTTTCCGACACCTTGAGACAAACGAAGCGAAAGCCTCTGAGCCGGATGATGAAAGCTGCACCTTTCTGGAAATCCTTGGAGGCCAACCAAATGTTAATAGAGCGTGAGGAAGATATTTTGGAAGGTAATAAAGTCCTGAGAGGTTCTCGCTTTTTTTCCTGATTGCCCAAATCAGAGCGGAGCTCTCAGCAGGCACTGGGCTGTTGATAATCCTTAATTAGAAAATAAATTCCAGCAGCAGGAAATTGTCCCGTACTCTGCACACCTGGAGCAACTTAGAGCCTGCAGGTGGGGGACTGAGTCCCCCCCGCCCCCCCTCTGCACACAAATCGCTCCATTTGGCTGTCTGTTGGCGAGCCGGAGGAGCGTGAAATAACCCAGCATGCCGGGGAAACGGAGAAAGGCCTTTTATTTATTTATTTATTTATTTATTTATTTACAGAATAGTGGAGCCTCTTTTTTTAATCAATCGTTTTCTCCGCAGCATAAAGAACGTGACGCCCAAGGTGGGGGCTGAGGAGACGCACGACGCCATCCGGCGAGCCTTCGACGTGTGGCAGAACGTGACGCCGCTGCGCTTCGAGGCCATTCCCTACAGCGAGCTGGAGAGGTCCAAGAAAGACGTAGACATCACCATCATCTTCGCTTCAGGTTTCCATGGAGACAGCTCGCCTTTCGACGGCGAGGGGGGCTTCCTGGCGCACGCTTACTTTCCGGGCCCGGGGATAGGCGGCGACACGCACTTTGACTCGGACGAGCCGTGGACGCTGGGCAACCCCAACCATGACGGTAAGTAGAAGACGGGGAGATAAAAACCGTCTGTGTTGTTGTGCACATGCATCTCACGTGCGCAAAATACTGTAACTTCACACATGCGCAAATCACACTCTGACACAAGTTTTTTACTTTTAACATCACAAATGGAGTCAAATAATCTGGAGACTGTTAAAGGACGCAGAGGGAAAAAATCTATTAGGATTACTCGTGCGCACGAGAAAGTATCCGAGATGATTTCTCTTTTGTATCAGATACTTTCACTTGCGCATTTCAGGTGACCTGCCATCCAAACTTTCCTTCCCACCTGGAAATAACGAGGGAAGAAAGCCTAATGAATGTCCAGATGTTGCACCAGCAGTTAAACGCACCGTGCGTTAGCTCAGCTGTTGCGTATTTCCACCAAGAATCACGTCCTCCTGCTCAGTATTTATTAGTGTTTCCATTGTAAAAACTGTACCAGAACGTCCGATCCGTCCGGCTTTTCGTTGCACCTCCCATTGGGGTCCTAATCTCACCAATCTGACCTAAAGGGAGGAGCCTGACACACTCCAAGTCACTGGCTGTCAAAAGCTACGAGCACAAAGCGGGACGAGTTCCATGTTTACGCATACGGTGGATGTTTCGTCGTTTTAGGGCTAGGAAAAACACCCAAAGGTTCTGCCTGGTCTGTGTACATACTTGCTGTAAACTATGAAGGCCAAAACGGTCGATACCTTACGCCACCACTAGGGGGAGTATTCAGCACTTGTTCTCTGAAAGTTATAAGCTGCCTGTTTGGTGTATTTCTGGCTTTTTTGCACTGAGAACGACTTGAAAATGGCCTTTTAAAGATAAGGAAGGAGGACTGATAATTTTACCTTTACTATAGATAAAATGCATTAAATGTGGCTGATGTGCACGTAAATGTGGTTCGAGTGGTCGATTGACCAAAGAGATGCACTAATACCTGTAGCAGTAAAGTCAATATTGCAGCTTGTGCATGCGACATGTTACCTCGTGTAAACGCGAGCGGCCGACGTGCCAAAAGGACGTGAGGAACATGGGGCAGCCGGGATGCAGATGCTTCGCCAGCAGCAAATATATCCAGTCCCTAAAGACACACGCTTTGCTGGATGTCATAGCAGGTAAGGTTACAGTAGAAATCAGGAATAACCGAACCAAACGGGCTCCAAACATCCCACCCTGACCCGGATCCTTGCTGGAAAAGAGGCTTTAGAGGCTCCCGGAAGGAGTATCTAAAGCGATTTGTTGGTGCTGAAGCCATTTTGAACCCGAAGTAATTGCATTTGTGGAGTTTTTCTTCTTTTTTTTATTTTATTTGTGTGGATTCAAACATATTTTCCGTCGCACACAGATCGGTTTGCATGCATTATAGAACATAAGTCTGTTGTCTCTCCGATGCGTTGTACCGCCTGTTGGATGCTGGTTTGGAGGCGCGCTCGGTCTCTGAACCCGACGAATCGCTCCTCGCTGCTCTGACCTCCAGCCTGACTGAGTTTTCCCCGTGGGAGCATTGCAACTGGTCAGGCCTCCGTCTCAGAGCTGCGTACGTCATCCTGCTGTTCGGACAGCGAGCAAGCAGCTGTGCTTGTGTGTTTAGCTCGAAATTTAGGCTAAAACGGAATAAGGGATGCCGGAAAAGGAGGAAAGGATTCCAGCTTTGTTTCAGATTTTAAAGAGACGGTCGCTTCCCTTCATTCCCTTTGATTCCCTCATTTAATCCGAGAAGCGCTGCTGCTGCCCTGCGGTCCTGAGACAACCACTGAGTCATGAGTCCCAACCGTTACACAGCTCATGCACAAGGGAAGGGGGAAAAAAAGGATGAGTTGACTGGCTGGAAGGCAGCAGGAATAACAAAGAGGATAAGAGAGAATGGCAGAGTATCTTTAGACAAATATTGGAGGTTCAAGAGCTCACAAGAGACACAGACGGAGAGGCAAGTGCTGAAGGAGAAGCGGAGCGGGGAAGGGAAAACATTAGAAGAAGAGTGGGAGCCGCTGAATACACCATGTTGGAATTAGAAGCGAGGAAGACGGAATTTTAACCAGGAGCGCCGGGATGTTTGATGGCTCAGACAATATGAAGGCAGCAGATTTATTTCAGGCTGGCGATGGGGTAACCTCATGTAAACCGTTCAGCTTCGTACCGGGTGAACATCCACGCACACACGCACACGCTCGGCGCGCTGTCATCGCCACTGTGGGGTCTTGGAAGAAGGAGAGCTGTCATTGAGGGGCCATGATTCACTCCCTTCCCTCCCCTCAGCACATTCAGACACACTCGCTTCTAGCCCTCAATGCAATATTAATACAGCCCTGCTGCAGCATGCATTCCTGTGAAAACATCCCATAATGCTCCTCTATTATGTTCTCTGCTGCTGGCTTTTTGAGCAAAAAGCCAACACGGCTGTTTCCTGACGGCTCAGCGCGTCCGTGTCCTGAGTGATGTCCAAGGTTCGGCTGGAAGCTGGCTGGGCTTTGTGTCGATGCTCAGCGTCTTACCTGTGTGTCCATATTTATGTATTTATTTATTTATTTATTACATCAGCGTCTTACCTGTGTATCTACATTTATTTATTTATTTATTACATCAGTGTCTTACCTGTGTATCCTTATTTATTTATTTATTTTCTTATTTATTTATTACATCAGCGTCTTACCTGTGTGTCCATATTTATTTATTTATTTATTTATGACATCAGCGTCTTACCTGTTATCCATATTTATTTATTTATTTATTTATTACATCAGCGTCTTACCTGTGTATCCACATTTATTTATTTATTTATTTATTACATCAGCGTCTTACCTGTGTATCCACATTTATTTATTTATTTATTACATCAGCGTCTTACCTGTGTATCCATATTTATTTATTTATTTATTACATCAGCATCTAACCTGTGTATCCATATTTATTTATTTAATTATTTATCACATCAGCGTCTTACCTGTGTATTTATGTGTCTGTTTATTTATTTAGTAAATTATTTACAAGACGAAGGTCACAAAACGGTAAGAAAACAGTGATGATGTGAGTGATGAATACAGGAATAACAGATGGAGAGAAGGTGTGACGTGTTGGTGTGAACAAACAGAATTTAGTGATTTATGTTGTAATACCAATATTATAAATATTCATTGTTGCAGATGTTATGTAATCGTTATAAAGTTGCATAGATTCATTCTGAGCATCAGGTAATATTTCAGATGTATAACCTGCTGTAAATAAGCTGTTTAACTTATTTATTTAAGTCTCAGAGTAAACAAGGTATTTACTGTAAGAGGTCATCATTATTATCACTATAATAATAATTACTACGTCGTCATCATCATCATCACTATCATAATAATCACTACGTCATCATCATCATCACTTTTATCATCTTCATCACTTTTATCATCATCATCACTGCCATCATAATCTTTATCATCATCGCAGCATCATCATCACTTTTATCATAAACTTTAATATCATCATCATTACCATCATCAACTTTGATATCATCTCTACTGTCGTCATCATCATCATCACTACAGTCATCAGCACCATCATCACCGCTGTCAATCAAACCAAACTGGCTGCACAGTGATCTTCAGACCTGCTGAAGCTCTGAATCTGCGTATCTGATATTTCCGGTGTGATAAAGGAGGGACGGCTGGAGAAGGACTGAACTGTGTTTGCTGTCGAACAGCATCAGAAATGACGGAGGAGAGAAGAGTTGAAGTCTGATGTGATGCTAAAAAAGTCCAGTAATGATACCAGAGCATTGCTGCTCTCTGTGCTCAGTAAAAGCCTCTCCATGCCTGTGATTGGCTAATGCAGCACTCGTCTGCACCGGGGTAAAAGTTCAATCAGACAACTCTGAGCTTTAATTGAGCTTTTTGCTCCGACGCTCTGTCACATCACCCCGCTCAGGAGAATGAGGGGGATGCTTTCCGTTACCATGCCGATGCTGACATCATCCTCTCCTCCCTCAGCCTGAATGGACTTGATGACTTGAATTTTCCATTTTCCCATCCAAAGCTGCAAAAATCCAGATTATGTTTGGCAATTTGAGTCTGTGTGTTTTTGTTGTCAGTGTGTGCATGTTATTTCTTTGGTTTTTCATCCTTCCACCAGTTACCGAGCTTTGTAGGTAACAGCTGGGTGTGATGTAATTTTAGATCCGAGCAGCATATGATTTCTGGCTCCTCTTGTTTTTCTTTCATTCTCCCTCGTTTCTGTGTGTTTTTGAAGTTACAAACACACGTGCGCACGCAGAGACACACACCGGAGATGAACTACTGTCCGGTAAGCTGACCCTGCCCCTCACGCCTAATCCCCCCGCGTGATGCTGGCGAGACGGATCAGTTGCCGCAGCAACTGTCGCCGGCATAACACCACGGATGCTAGTGTTGTTTTGGATGATGACGTCACTGGAGCACACTGGAGGACTGTCATGAGCGTATGCAGATAAACACACACACTCACACACCGTTTTATCTGCACCGACACTCAGGCCACGCAGACATTTTTTGGGTAGAGGATTAAAGCAAGGTTGCATACAAACAAACACACGATGTGTGTGTTTTAGTAGGATTAACTAGTGGCATTTTAAGGAGCTGCCTCAAGAAAAAAACATTAATATGAAGAAAATGGCTTTTTTATTATTATTTATAATAGAATTGTTATTGTTTTTTTTCTTTTTTTTATTATTGTTTCTTACATTTTTTTAGAATATTTTGTAGAGAAAATACTCATATATTTGACTTAAAATCTGTATATCAATTCATTTCTGCACTCAAGCAATACTTTATTTTCTTGCCTTAATCTTTTGCAGCATGGAATATGGCCGTCCTCACGGGGATACTGTCAGATACAAGCAAACATGCATCAAATAAGACTGGGAATCACTGGTTTGATCACTATATGATATTATATCGATACAGTGATACAGCGATTTGATGTTTGGCCATATTTCAAATTCAGCCACGATATGATTTCGATTCGATTTGATCTAGGATCCACCGATCGATACGACACAATATAAAGCATTGATCACAATTATTTCCATTCATCAGAAAAAGCAACTAGAGGATCATTTAATCTTTCTTTGTTCCTGAGCTCTGACATTAACATTCAGTTTAAAAGAGAATATTTTCAAAATAAAAGTGCGTTTGATAACTGGTTACTCTATCAATTTTTGGCCAATATCATTGACTCATTGACCATATGATCGCTGTATTGTCCCAACCCTACAAGCAAAGGTAGTCAAAGTCCAGCCTGAAGGAATTCAGACCCTCTTGCTATGAGACACTGGCTCTAACCAGCACAGTCAGACCAGTGAACCCAGCTCTGCTTCCCAGTAAACCTCATGGTCACACCAGAAGCACGAATGGATCTGATTTAACCATCTCCAGCCTCCTTTTTAACGGATCCTGTGTTGGTTTTGTTGTGTAATCTCCATCATGCTGACTCCTTAAACCTGTCCATCATTTTCTTTTTCTCTTTGAATTAGGACGGCAGCCAGAATGCTTTCACCTACTCCTCTTGTTCTCCCACTCTGCTTCATCGCCTCCATCCACAACTTACTGTGCAAAGAGAAGCAGAATTGTAATGGCTGCTGTTACTCGAGCCAGGACAATGCAGGCGTAGGGGGGTGGCAGGCCGTTCAAGAGTTCAACAACCCTGCAGCCTAAACAGAGGATGTTTTCACACTCAGGAACTCTGAGTTGAAAGTTGAGGCTGCTGACATTTTATTTCTGAATCTGTTTCAGGAATGTGTCAAGAAAAGGCCTGTAGATGGTTTACAGAGGAGAGTGAAAAGAGGCAGAAAAGATAATTGATTAACAAATTATTACCAATCAAATCTAAATGAGATGGGAAGGAAAGTGCTGCCCAGGAATGAGAAATCACCTGAGCTGCTTGCTGTAAACACGACTGCTGATAAGATGCTTTATCAAAGCAGTGGTTAACAATAAATGTAAGATTATATGGATTCGACTCGGATCCATCGACCGATTTGACATGTTTACCGTTCATCTCAAAACACAAAAAGCAACTAGTCACTTTTTTTTTCTTTGGAAAGTTTTTTCTTTTAAAAGACAAACCACCTGATACTATATCACAAAGTCATCTTCCTGAGCCACTCGCCGTGTTTCTTTGTGCCGAATCAAAGCGGCTCGTGCAGCAGCAGATAAGCCGGATTTCATTCAGACTTTCAGTCTCAACTGAAGCTGATTTTATTTGACACAAAAATAGAAACAAAATCACCACATACCACGGGTGTTTGGCCCTGGGGGTGACTTATAAGGCCTGGTATGTCTGCAGAGACCTCCAGCCTCTGGTAACGTTGGTGAACACTGCAACAGCACAGCATCTGCACACAGGAAATGAGAGATTCCAGGACTTTATTACAGCCTTCGCTCTCGTTTCTTAAATGAACCAAAGCGGTTAGAAAAACAGTTCAGGTTCTGGGTTTAGACGGCGTGTGCTGGAGCAGAATCCGCTTCCATCAATGGCTTTGATTGATGGGCGCTCGTCTCCGCCGGCACCGACGGGCAGAACCGTTTATCATTGATGTCCGATGGTCGGTACTCGATGGGGCTCTGGAAGCAGCCGTCGTTTTGGGGCGTTTTTATCCGCAGATGACAAAACAAGATCAATTTTCTGACATTGTTCCACAGAGTGGCCCCTGTGGAGTCAAGAGGGAGAGAAAACCGAGGAAGAGGGACAAAAATGAAAGAAGAGGAAATGAGAGATGTTGGAGTAGGCAGAGTAGAAGAGAGGAAAAAGCAGAGTAATTGAGGAATAGAGGGGCATATGGTGTCCTTGCAGGTTTATTTTTAGTTTGCTGCTCCTACTGGGTGATGAGGAAGCAGAGCACTCTTTCTTTTCCTCCTTGTTCCTCTTTCTCTGTTGCTCCTCTTTCATCTTGGCTGGGTTCACCGGGTTTGGTCGGCAGGGATGACGAATCAAATCAAAACAAGTTTGATTCAGACAAGTGGAAAAGTGGCATCTATTTATTTTCTTGCTGTCCAGACGTTGAAATTACGACTTTTTTTTTCTAAACTTAGGAAAGAATGTGTCTGGATGTTGTTTGGACAAAGCTTTAGGAAGTGAAGTTACATCATGACTATTTTCTTTTACTTACCAGCTCTTTTTTTAGCTGCTTCGTCTGCTGTTTTTCTGTTCGGGATCAATTTGTTCCAGAGAGTCGTGTATTCTTGTTTGGCCTAATTTCCAGGTGACGTCTCCTCTGTTTGGTGACTGGTCCAACTGGTCAGCTGCTGGATCCTTTCTTTCTTTCTTTTTGGTATTTTTCTGTTGACATCTCAGCAGGAAATGGTTCAACAACATCATATTATCAGTAGAGTCACGACTATTAGATTATCTCCCAATCTGACAGACGCTGAACTGCTGCACAGAAATGTCTGAAAAACATTTTTCCATTAGTTTGTTGACATTCCCTCTTATTCCAACGACGCCTGCATTTATTTAAAAAAACAATAAAAAAATATGATTAAGAGGAAAAACGTGTCGACATATAGACTGATTAAGATATGCATTGATGCACAGTTTCAGTTCGTTAACGGATTCATTCATAACATCCAGTCTTTCTTGAGCGTGAGCATGTTTAACTTTAATTATTAGGGGTGGGACAAAAAAATTGATGAACATAAATATCTAGTTTTTTTTGTTTAACTTTTTATATTGTTTTTTTTTCTTTTTTAGTCTTTTTGAAATAAAAAAATAATCTTTATTTTTTTACCTACTTTTCTTTTTTTACATTACATTTTTTACTCATGTTTATTTGGCATTATAGGAAGTTTTTTTTATCCTAATTCAAAATTTTTAAAAAATAGTAAAAAAAAAACAAAGAAAATTTTTAAAAAAAGATTTTGTAAAACTTTTTATTTATTTTTTTCACTTAACAAAAATCTGCAATATCGAAGAATTGGAATGTAAATAAAAAAGGCACTCAAAAAATTGTGAAAGAATAAAATTGTGAGGAAAGCATATCGTCCCATCAGTATCATTTAAAGCAGAACTATGCAGCTCCAGCTCGGAGCTCCACCTACTGGTCTCATTTGAGAGCTTACTGTTGTAAAGTTCATACATCCCCCCTACACAGCACACAGACGTCTTCTCTGCCCGTCTCTTCTCTATTCTGATCCCTGAATATATTTCTAAGCCTCTACTAGCTTGTTGATGCTACTGTACGTCGCTATGTTGGTAGCAGCAGCTGTCGTCTCAAAGCAGAGTCCCGTCTGTCCTGCGGCGGCTGTGGTGCGGTTTTCCTGGTGCAGGTGGATCGCAGTTAAGAATAAACATTTTATTTAATTTTTGTAGACGTGACTGGTGTTTTACTGAGGCTGTTCAGCACTGGGGCGGCCCGTGAAGCTCGGTGTGGCGCTTCACCCCGGCACCCAGCACAGTGAGGGAGATTTTCCCTGCTGCTTAGTGACTGAGGAACAGACAGCACAGCTGGAAACAGGGACAATAAATGTTACCTTCTTTATGCGGGACTCTTCAAGTCCGAAAGTCCGAGGTTTCTTCCCCGGCACAGTTTGTTTTTAATCCATTGTCCCGCTGGTCCGAAACACTTCTGTGTTGGCCAGGTAACCCCGCCTCCAACCCCCGACACAACATGAACCGGTTCTTCACTCTGGTCCGGCAAAGAGTCGGTGCTTACTGCCTGGCTGTGCAGAACCAGGTTTGAGGAGCTGATGTTTAGATGGTGGCAAGCCAAAGAACCGATGTTTAGTCTGGCTCTGACTTGCTCTAAACTAGCACTGGTAGCGGCTCGGTTGAAAGGGGGTCTGAGTGCCGTAAAGCAGGTTTTGTTATTTCAAGATCTGTCGAGTCGGGTTAAGTCAGAGTTGCAAGGGCTGCTTTCAGCCCAGATACCCTGAGAGGAGGTGAGGGAACATTAAATCACTCCATAAACACTTTGTTTTGCTCAATAAGGATTCAGAAAAGCATTTATTGAGATGAAAAAGTTACAGTTCTGCCTTAACCCCTGACTTCCTGCTTCTGCTTTGCATCGTGTTTTTCTAGTTATTTCATTTTTTTAGTCTTTTTAACAAACAACATGGAAAAGGACACATGACGCACACTGATCTTTCTACATGAGTAGATGTGTTCATCCCATTTTCCTACTAAAATATGTCAGATTTAACAGTTTACATGATCTTTTGAATTATGTGATAACTACAGAAATGAATGTAAACAGCCTCAATGACTGTCAATAATGTAATAAATAGAAATAAAGAAAAGGTAGAGCGCCCATAATTCACCTTCCTATGCAAAATGTAAAGTAGATTTGACCTTGTTCTTGTTCTAAAGATATTTCTGAAGTATCTGAATCTTGATTGGTTAAACTCTCCATATTAGATCAGTTGGGCTGTTGAACCTGAAGATGGACATTTTTTTTTAACTAGAAAGAAAGAGCTATTTATATTGTTAGAACAAAAATTTCTCAATTAATTAATTTATTTCCAACGTCCCTGCAAGTGGCAGCTCCTCAGAAAGCTTTTCACATGGATGTTTGAACTTCCTTTTACCTTCAGCTTCCTTCTCTGTCTTTATCTGCCGCAGCTTCTCAGCCTCCCAGAGGAAAAGATCGGAGGAGATTCAGTTGTATTTTTTTTCTTACCACAACAGTAGATCCGTATCTTTCAGTGGAAACACGTGTATGTGTGAGTCCTGAGGACGTCCAGGCAGCTTTTTAGGAGGACAAAGGCAGAAAACGGCCTTCACACACAATCAGACACGCAAATTCCAAGGGTACCGGAGGATTGCGCTACGTCGTCGTCTGTTTATCTCAGGGATGCAGCCTGACAGCCGAGTTTGCATGATGTAACACTGTGATATGATACAGCGCAGCGTAGTACAGCAGATCTGATTCTGCACAAGCCGGCGGAGTGCGTGATGCAACAGCAGATAACACAGAAATATGAAAGTTCATATTTACACAGCGTTTATGAGAACAAACTAACACAACAAATCAGGTTTTGTCTCACAGGTAACATTTGTCAACTACGTCCTGTGATGGTAAACAAATTTATTTTCATGGGAACATAACCGACTTAACAAGAAATATGTGCTTAAATTTCTGCTGACAGTAGCGCAGGTGTTAGATTAACGGCCACCGAGTCCGTTTTTCATCTTCCCACTGCTCGTGTTTTCTGGCTCCTGCATCTTTAACACCTTATTTATTGTGTATGAATACATCTTTGGCAGCTTAATAACTGCGGTTCCGACTACCGAGCTCCCAGTTTGGAGAGAGAGCGGCCTGAAATCGCTGCTTTCACACTTCTTCCCCACAGAAAATGAGATGAAGGGAGAGAAAACGGAGCGCTGCTGCCCACCAGGCCGCCACTAGAAATAGACGGCCGCCTACTGACAGCGGCATCAACTTCCACGTGGGCGGCGGTGCTCTCTTCCGCCCCCTCACATAAATTCACACATGTAAATACACAATCCATGCTCCTGGGAGAGGTCTCCCGCCGGCCGGTCAGATGCTGCCGTAGCATCGTAGCCATAATGCTTAGCAAACAAAAAGCGTAAACAACCCCGCCGCGTGTGTGTCAGCCTGAGAATACACAGTTCTCACACTCTTGAAGGAGCATCTCTTGCGTCTCCTCTGATGTGTCAGGCAATCTTTTTCTTGTGTTCTCAGCCATGTTTGGGGCTTTTGAAAGAGGATGCCTTGAGTTGTTTAGTGTTTTTTACTTCAGTAAGATCCCAACCTGCTTCTGTTTGCTTTACAGAGACAGCCTGCCGACACCAACACCTCAGCTTTCCTCTGCTTGTTTCAGATTTATACTTCACACACACAATAGAGACTCCCTCAGCTGTTAGAAAAATTAGTTTTACCCAATATTAATGTTGCAACTGAAAGGACTTTTCACAGGAGACATGTCACGTGAACGCTCAGGTTTGACTCAGACCGGCTGGTGAAAATGGCTGAGAGAGCCACAGAAACACAGGATACGTTATTCATGCTCAACTGGATGAATCGTGGCTGGTTTTAACAAACCAATATATGGATAATGACATTAAAAGTAAAGTTTTAAATTGAAAAAACAGTTCAGACAAAAGGATAAATAATGTCTAATACCTCAACGTTTTTATCCTCCTGAGACCCCAGCTTTACTTTGACTTACATGAGAAATTTCTTTGAGCCAATGGGGTTAGGAGGGACCAATAAATAGAAATGTATATGATTTTGGATTATCTTTATTTTATACATATTGTATTATATATGATGTAGATATAAAAATAGTCTTAAATTGAAAAACAAAATCTTCACTGACACCACCAAATTCCAGTTTAAGTGAATTACACAGAATTTAGCAATATGGTGCAGAAGACTAAATATATGATGTCTTCTGATGTTTTAATATATAAATACTTATCTATACTTGGACTACAGTGCATTAAATTGAATTGGACTGTCTATACAAGTGTCCTGAGATTACTTTGTTGTGAATTGGTGCTGTACAAATAAAGCTGAACTGAACTGAATCATAAAATTGTTGCAACTTAGGAGAATTTGCAGTCCCTTAAACAATGATTTTGGATAATTTTATCAGTTTCTTAAAACCATTTTTTCTGAAACTCCATGTTTGTAGGTCTTGGAATTTAGAAGCAATAAGGCCCAGTCTCAGTTCTCCCCCTTGGCCTACATCTTTGCCTTTAAACAGAGTGTGGAGGCTAAGGTCCCTGTTTTCATTAAGACACCCTCTCAGTCTAACCTGAACTGTATCAGGAGGCCGGTCGGCTTATAACTCGCTGTTTACAAGACACACACGTCACAAGGAGCTCAAAATACAACAGAGAAAAGAGACGTAACCTCCAGTCTTATAACCACAAAAATAAAAGTATGTATATCCTTATTTTATATATAATGACCCCCAATTAAAACCTTTATGCAAACGACCACATCACTACTTTTTTTTCCGAAACAGGGCGGTGAGGCAGCGATTGTGCCGTAATGAGTAAACATATACCTTATCGTAAAGTTTTAACCAACAGTTTTAAAGTTATCTACGTAAAACGTTTTTTGTACGACCCTTTTGGCACCATTATTTCCTGTGTAAAGCTCCTGGTACCCCTTTGCCATGAAGTCTGCATCGGAAAATCCTTCGCTGAAAGAGTATTCACAACTTCCCCTCGTACCAAATAGGAATTGATGGGCCCCTTTGTGTCTCATGAACGTGCAAAATGGATGGGAAGGGCCTAAATGTCTGCTTACATTGGTCCAGTGTGCATTCATTCAGTTAACTGCAGTTATACACAGTATATCTAGGAATTGTTTGCTAGAAACAACCTCTAAATCTAAATCTCCACATATACACTTTATCATGACCAGTGCTTTACCGAAGACAAATGATCTCCAATAAAGTGTGTGCACGTGCCTGAGCTGCTCACAGGTGCTGCAGCGAGATAAATAAGATGAGAAAAGAAGTCGTCCTTTCCTTGGCAGGAGTTTCTTTTTCCTCCATTCTTTTAGTTGATTTCCCTCACGTCCACAGATATGGACCGTGTTTGGATCCATGGCAACTTTCCTGCAGCGGTCTCTGCACATAATTACTCCAGTGTACACATGTTGCACTCATCAGCAAGCAGAACTGATGTCTGCTACAGTATTAGACATCATTACACATATCCACAAATTTACAAAGCTAGAAGGTCGTCTGGACGCCTCGACTACAGTTTAATCTCAAATTTTGCCAACAGCACATAAGGAAGGACTACTTTCCACTTCCTGGAAGTCTCTGTGTTTACATTTGTGGTGTTCAGACTTAATTAGGTGAAAGGCAGCAAACGGCTCCCTGCATGTTTCTCTTTCACCCTGTTTGGGAATGTTGGAAGCAGGCAGAGTGGGGAAGCAATGTGAGCAGAATGTAGCCATTGTACTTTGGCTAAATCCTCCACAATGGCCACTCTGTCAAAGCAGGCGCACCGCTCTGGTCTGACAGCCAGTGGAGCGTGTGCCCAGGGCCCTCTGAGCCAGGCACTGAGCCGCTGGGTTGAGATCCTCTGGCAGCTCGTCAGCACTCGTATTCTCTGGTTTCCCTTCTCGCTTGGCTCGCTGGAAGTCCGACTTCTTTCAGGGTCGAGGATCGCAGCTCTCAGAGTTGCGAGTTCTTTTCCCGAAGCAGCCTGTAAAGCTCTCAGGCAGCATCAGAGACGGTCAAATGTGACATCGCTCGCTGCTTACCCAGCACTGAACCTCTTAACCCTTTAAACCGTTTCCACATTTTACCACGCTGCACTTCCACTTTTCTGGGTTGTTATACATCAATTTGACCTTTATAATCCTAAACAAAGGCTGAAATTTAAAATCCCCAAACTGTTCAGTCTAGATGCATGATTACACTAGGTCTTTAAAAATGTTGAACAATGTGATGGCGTAGATCCGAGATTTAACTCTGAATGATTAAATCTGAATTAAAACATCAGTCATTGTGCAGGTCCTGTCCCTCCAGCATCCTTGAACTAACTGGAGACTTCTGATGAGGCTCCTCGGAGATGGGGAGGAGGCAAGTTTGGAGGAAAAATCACAGAAAGATCTGCAATCAGGCGTCTGGCAGAGTCCAGAGTAGCGATGACAGAAGTAAGAATCACGTTAGCTCGGCGCTGTAGCAGAACGAAGAGCTGAAACTCCGGGGAATGATGGGGCGGCTTCTTTAAACCCGCCCTGCTTCACCGGGAAGTGCCTCCTTATTATGTGTTAAGAATGCAGCGGCTTTGGCTTTGGAGATGTTTGTGATTTACAGACGCAGGCTTGTAATTTACGCTTCACATCTTGACCACACATATATGTCCGTGGCTTCGGTTCTCCTGGAAGCGGAACGTCCTCCTCGTACCCGGCGCTTCCGCCAAAACCACCGACGGCATCGCTGAAAATGCAATCAACACCGATCCGTGTCGCCTTTTTTCCCCGAGCCCCTTCCTGAAGGCGCCGCGTCAGCTGAACAATGGGAAACATCTGAGCTCCTCTGGGACGAGGAGAGTGCTTCTGCTTACTCCCGGGTGGTGAAATAACAGCCATTACAGCTGCAGCTGTGTTCTCCAAAGAAAATAGGGAGGAATTAGGAACTGTCAATCCTGACCGGCCGCTGTCTTTGTGACAATAATCGGAGGCGGGAGGGGCTGCAAGGGTTTTGTCCGAGGGGTTCGTTTCAGAAAAGACAAGAAGGCGATGATGAATGTTTGAGAGCCGAAGGGAAAACAGGAAGGAGCGGGCGGGCGGCTTGTTGGTCAGGTGTCATGCATCATGAAAGGCGGGTGTTTAGTTAAGCAGCCGAGTGCTACAAGCTCCCGGAGGCGCCGCTGACATCCTGAGCTATTACTGCGATCCAGCTGGGTGGCCAGGCCGCTGCATCTGATCCCTGTTAGTTATGTTCTTCTTCTCTTCTCCCGACCCTTCAGCTGGTAGCAGCACTGAGGTTTCTGCTTTCTTATCAGGAATCCTGCAGCACAGAGGGAGGTTCGGCCCATCGTAAATCTCCTGCGTCCCCCATCTCCCACTCCGTTCTCCCCTCTTTCTCTCTTCTTCTTGGCCGTGTTATCTCATTAGCAGCAACCTTGACCTCTCCTGAGCCGAGACTGCTGCCGCCCCGGGCTGCCGCTGTGATCACTGCCCACTTAACATGACAACAAAAAGCTACTTAATAATTTAACATGAGCCGAATTCATGCTTAGATGAGTAAATGTGGTGCTGAAGCGCATATGAGGGGGATGAATCACCAACCGGTGAGGCTGAGTGGGTTATAACACGAGCGCCGAGACGCTTTCTGATGCCTTCGCTGCTTTGTTTTCAGTGTTTGGGGCTCAGAAACTTCCCCATGACACCAGGGCGTCGTTATAAATGTCAGGGTCAAAGGTTACAGCCGTGCAATCCATCACATCTATTTTCTGTGATCGCACCAACGCGGGAACATCGTGCAAGATAAATAGTCGCCAGCATTATCGTTTTCCTCCCTCCTCTTTATCATCCGGTTTTTTCCTCTCCGCTCTCCCTCGTGCAGCGATCACTCCGACCGCCCTTTCTCCTCACTTTACCTCACCCTGTTTTTATCTCTGCGTTCATCATCTGCTCCTCCATCTCAGAGCATTTTCTCTCGCCTTCATCTTGTTTCCCGTGCTTGCACGCCATCCCCCCCTCGCTCCGTCTCTTTCATCTTTCTCCATCTGCCTCATTCCCTGCACCTCGCTTTCCACTGCTCCACCTCTGTTACAACAGAAAGTGGGAAGTTAGTTTTTCTTCCATGACCCGGCGGGATGCCGCGGCTGTAGCGTGAGCCGCGTACGCTGCTGAAGCGAAGTGACAAAGCTGAGCGGAGATGGACCCCGGAGGAGCCAAGCTGACTCAGGATTGAAGGGTGGAAGGAGACAGAGATGGAAAACGATGGAGACAGTCCTTTATTTTTACTTGTGCAGCTCACGAGACCCGAGCATCAGTAGAATAAAACCTTAGAAGACCCGCTTGTGCTGCTTTAATCCTCTAGAAATGATCTGTGTTTCTATATTATACTATTTAAGTAAAAAACAAACCGGAAGACTCAGGGCCTGCAGCTTCATTATCTGCACTTTTCTGCTCTGATCTGTTCAGAATCGGAGCTTAAACATGCTTTTATTATTATTTATTGATGGAGTTAAAATAAGTACAAAGACATAATACATGGAGAACTTAAAATAACATCACACAGGAAGCAAAACCATACATTAATATAAAGAGAATCTGGGCTGTATTGGTTGACACAAATACGATGAAACAAGAGATTGGACATTGTTGCTTTAGTTTTGCTTTTTATTGTTTTTGTAGATAACCATATAACACTTTAATCCCCAACATGTCTTTAAAAAAAATCAGTAATTTTTTTTTTCATGGGAAATATACACATAAAGGCATGTATTCTTCTATGTGAGATCGTAAACTATGTTTATGAATATGAACGACTCATCTTGTACTCGGGGTGGACTCAAATTTTACATCCAATTAAATACTTTCTTAAATTTTGAATTTCAACATTGCTGATAAGGAATGGTGGGCGGAGCATAAGCAGACCATTGTAGCTGACCAATGAGAGCGGACAGACCTTTTTAGTTGTTCCATTTTCATAGAAAATCTGTAAATATTGCAAATTGAACCATTTCTCTTGGATTTTTTTTATTTATTGATTCTTTTATTTGTTTTCTATTTTATTTTTCTATTTTTTGTTTTATTTTTGTATTTAATATCCTTAATATATTAAATTACTTTCTATTTATTTTTTTCTTTCATATCATAGTTTATTTTTCATTATGTTTCCTATATATTTAAATGTTTTTTATTCATTTTTAATACACTTAAAAAAAATTATGCTTATTTGTTTTCATCCATTTTTTTACTACTATATATTTTTTAACCTTTTTTCTTTTTTCCAATAAAAAAGAAAATGTTTTAAAATATGTCCATAAAATATGTTTATATAAATTTTTTAATATTTTTATTATTTATTGATAATCTGCTTTATTTATTCATTTATTTGATTGTTTGTTTATTTATTGTCTGTCTATCAGTCTGTGGTGCACGGAGGTTAACAGGTCTTCTTGTACCTGGATGACACCCACCTTTTTGCACCCGTCTCTAAAGATGGGAGTTTTTTTAGCTGGTCCCTCTGTGAAACAGAGCCTCCGATGCGGAGGAAGTTTAGTCTGCAGCCCCTGCAGCTGCCACAGGAAACGTCCTGAAGAGAGGTCTCCAGCTGCAGCGCCGCCTGACCCCATTTCTCCCACAAGTCATTTCAGAGCTACTGAGCCGTAACTCTCTCCTCTTTTTCTCCTTTCTTCTCCCTAACTCTCTTTATTCCACATGAACCGCATCTCCAGACACTAGTTCAATATTACAAGCTTGCACAATTTTTTCTATTTTCATTGGAAGCTTTTTCAGCAGGAAAACCTGGACTTTCCATCCGGCCCGCAAAGACTCTCTGACATTTATACGTCCTAGTAGCGCTCGCCACGTCCCAATCAAATTGTTTCTGTGCTCCGTAGATTCCTGACATTGCACCGTACCTGCTGCAGGAGGTGGTCTGGATCGCCGTCTCTGTCCACCGATGCCTTATTCATGTGGCAGATTTGCAGCAGACAAGTGCCTCACTTTAGTTGTAATTCCAATGAATAAGTGATGCTCTTTTCCATTCCTGTCCGGGGCCATAAGGAGAACGGAGACGGAGGGAAAAGCTCGGAGAGCTTCCTTTATGTGAACATTTTAAACCCTGTTTTTGCTCATGACCGGCACAACTCTGAATTACTCATTAAAATTGTTTGACTTTTCATCTGCGATGGGAAGAGGAAAACGCTTTGAAGTTAACAAAGACGTTGGAGTCTGGTCGACGTCTTCCTGCGGACGGGCCAGCAGCTGTGGGTAACAGACGATGAAGATGATGAATTTCTTCATGGGTCAGATCGGACAGTTTGGCGAAACATCAGAGTTTGAATGCAGAGGAGTGTTTTTACTCTTGTTTTTGATGCAAGTTGAGAAGTTTAAGTTGGACAGAGAGGTAGCTTTAACCCTAGATCACTTATTTTATGAATAATTTCTCAGTAATGGTAGCATGTAACTGTGAAGCAAACTGTGATGGATAGCTTACCCTTCAGCTGAACTATGGACGTTTTTCAGACCTTTACAATCCAGCTGCAAATTTTGTGTTTACACAAACTCTGTATATGGAAAATCCAGAATGAATGATCCATCATAGCAAAATGCAATGATTTAAGAAGCTTAAATCACCAGTACTGTTCAGTTAGGAGCTGCGAAGAATCAACAAGTGAGCGTAAAGTTCTGTGCGTGTCTGGAAAGATGGAAATAAAGGTCGTCTATGGATTGAATAAAGACGAAAAGACGTTTTTCATGCAGCTGAGTTGGTTATTTTTGTGAGGATAAGAGGTAAATCGGAGCAGATATGGCTGTGAATGAGGAAAAGGTACTACTCGGAAAATTAGAATATGCTGGAAAATCTGTTTCATTGAGGCAATTCAACATAAAAGGTGAAACTTTTACATATATGTACAAAGTACAGATGCAAGGTTTTCCTTTGAGGCCTGATGTTTTTGCATTTTAAATCCATTTTTAAATTATTTGAAGTAATATTCCAATTTTTTTGTTTTTTTATTTGAGGTTTTCTGAAGCTGCAAATCCTGATAAGCAAAATCTACTCAAATAAAAGCTGAAATATATTGATGTGCAAACTATTTGTCTATATGTGTACACTTCATCTTTGAAGTCAAGTTACAGAAATGCAGCACTTTTTCAGGGTATTCAAATTTTCCGACTAGTATAAATACGTATAAATAGTTTCTGTTGTGTTTGTTTTAATACCAGTATTTCTTCTCCTGAAAGTTGTTGATCTGTTAAAAATCCTCTGTTTCCTTCTGGCTGGCAGTCATGGTGCTATACGTATTGATTCTTTTATTTCACATCATTTTAGCCTCATAATCGGACAACAGCGGCTGTCCTGGAAACATCATGTCATGCAAAAAAATGACTTGAAGTGTTAAATGCTAAATCCAGAATATCTCCTCCTCACTCAAGTTTTTCTTGGTCAAAATGTCAACCACGTTTATTCATCAGTTTACTGTGGCCGGAGCTAATGACAGAGGGCTCAGCAGAGGGGAGTTTGTTCATATATATGTATATGATAAACATGCTGGTACAGCGTAATCCAAAAGTGGATTATCTGCCCTCATATTTAAATGCTTGGTTGCTTTTTATGAGAAACCTTCAGACTTACCTGGTTAAAAGCAGGCTGGACCTGCCGTTAGGTGACACATAACCTGAGGCAGAACAAGGCTTTTATTCATCCCCGCCTGCTTGTGTGGGACATAAGATGCTGCCAGCAGCGCTGACAGAGCTGCTCTCTGTTGTTACTCACCCCTCCTCCTCCTCTCTGTGTTCCTAGGTAACGATTTGTTCCTGGTCGCCGTCCACGAGCTCGGCCACGCGCTCGGCCTCGAGCACTCCAACGACCCCACGGCCATCATGGCTCCTTTTTACCAGTACATGGACACGGACAACTTCAAGCTGCCCATGGACGACCTGCTGGGCATCCAGAAGATTTACGGTGAGTCCGTTCGGCTTCGCAAAGCCTCCGTCGGGCCGTTAACGCTGAAATGTAGCAGTTTATTGTGAATTATGTGGAAAGAAACGAGACGAAACGGTGGTGTAGTACAGTTGAGAGTTTCAGGAGGCAAACTTTAATCCTGGAGGTTAACTTGTATGATCACCTTTTGTCCAAGCGGATAAAAGCAGATAAAACGGCGAACTGCTTCAAACAGAAACCAGAGAGGGAACCTGAACCTGAACCTGAACCCAAAGACGACCTAAAGGGAAATTCAGAAAACAGACAAAAGCTCAGAAACCAGGAGATAAAAGTGAATTATCTGAAGTTCCCTTCGCCTCAGTTTAATTCAACAGCTTTGTAAACCACGCCACGCCTTTATTCAGCGGCTGCACCCACAGAGGAAGCTGCATCTGCCTTCGCTGTCAGGCCTCGTCCCTCTGGGAGCAGCAGACCCGGGCAAGTGATCAAATCTCCCCTCTCCCTCGCCCTACCTCTAAACTGACCCTTCCCTGTAGCCATCAGCCTCTTTTTCTAGATGTAGAAACTAAACGGGAACAAAGTGGGAGGTCCACAAATGGATTACATCAAGGTGGAATTGATTTTTTTTATTAATAAAGTTCATTTATGTTAAATCCATCGACTTAAAAACAGTTGAAAAGCTTCAGGATGTGGAACTTTTCTTTGATTCCCCTCTGACAAATCAGGCTCTTCTCCCCGAGCTGTGAGCATAATAACTTCCTGCCCTTTTGAAGGGAGAGTAGTCCACTTCCTGTTTACACAGGCTGCTTCATCAGCAGCTGCACACCGTCAGAGATCTGCAGAAGTTCCTGTCAGACCTTCAAATAGACCCATTAAAGGGACTCATGTGGTGCTTTTTGCTAATTCAAGAAGGACTTTATCTGTCATGTTTTAACATGATGAGGTCCAGACACTGCTGGCAGTATGATGGCATATTAGAAAAAGAATAAATTAAAAAGAGGATGAGAATAATTTGTATAAATACAGCATAAAATTAGAGGACAAAACCAGATTTTTATGTTTTGATTCACCAGACTTTGTGTTGTCTTTTAAAGTGGTTTGAAGTAAAATGTTTCCATCTTCCTGCAGATTTTTTAAAGTTTTCTTTTGGACATTTTCTGCATTCTTCACTCATTTTTGGTCTGGTCATTGTGCCTGAAAACTTCCAGAAGAATGTGGTTTTTGTGTTAATCAAACCATTTAACCTGTAAATCATTTAAACATAAAAAAGCTCCTGACTTGAGGGATAGAACAGAGTCTACAGATAACAAACAACTTAACAAATAGTCTATTTTAAATTGTTAGTAGCAGCTTGTCACAGAGATAAAGCGTCTGTTCCCGTTTTTGTTGTTTCATCTCTGAAAAACGGCAAAAAAAAGGCAGGTTGACAGACAGAAAATAGGATTTTCACAGCAACAAGGTGAATCCCGAGAGCTGTTAGCTGGAAACTTGGCATGTCTCAGCACGTTGTGCAGCGTGTCCCTAAAAACGCTGAGGAAACACAGAAAGTGGAGGACAAAAGAAGAAGTGTCAGGCTTCATAAAAAGCAGATGAACAGGATCGGAAAGCGACATCCTGCAGGAACAAATCCAGTAAAGACCCTCGGCTGATCCATCTAGTGTTGGTCGAAGCCTCATCAGAAATGGTCTCCATGGTCTCATGTCATTTCTAAGGAAGGCAAACGGGGAAAAGGTCAAGGATGTCACATGACACAAAAAACTAGAATGAAAATCAGTACGTTTGCGTGAACAGATATTTAATCTGTCTGAGGGAAATCCATCTGATCAGAGATTCCAGCCGACACGTTTACACGGACACTGGATAAAATGATCAATCGTTGTGTTTATATGATGGACAGATTCAATTCTTTTGAAGTGCTGGAAACATCTAAAAACAGCTTTGGGAATTCTGGATGACGCCTCCTGAAGCGGTCCTAATGTGCTGTTTGGACCTTTCTGGGCTTTTCTAGTGTTATGGTGGTGAATACTCATCAGACAAGTGACCCGCGTGTTTTTTGTCGTGTTTGAGTTTCCTAGTGTGTTTCTACGTTCAACTTCCATGGAGCTGAAAACCGTAGTTTCATAGATTTTTGTTGACATTTTTTACAGAGTATTTATTTTACTTCATTCATGCTTTATTTACGAGTTCAGATGATGTTTTTATGGCAACTACTCCAGACAGCTGGCCAATAAGAGGAAGCCTGCATCAGAGGGGAAGCGGGACTTAGAGTGGAAGAGCCTCAGCAACTCTGAGCCGCATGGAGCTCACAGAAGGATCGGACCAGCAATTCAGAACAACTTATTGGTGAAATGAAAGAGTTTTGTGGCAAAAAATGTCGTATTTAAATGCTGCGCGAGATGGTCCCATTCACTCCCATTATATTGCATATACGCTGATCGCGAATGGATCTAAATATCTCCTAAAGGAGTTCACGTTACACCAAAACTATCTGGGTGAGTAAATGATCGTATTTCATGCTGGAAAAGAGCTCCTGGTTGTCATGCATGAGCATACTGTGGAGGCTGCAGTGCCGCTAAGAGCCATAGATGGCAGTCACTAGTTCAGAAACTTAAGATTACATTAAAAATGTAATCTTTAAAAACTTACACTACAGTAAAAAAGAAAGGCCAAATAAAAACTAAGCTTTCTTTCTTTTAAACCAATTGATTTTGGCATTTTATGAATCGATTATTGATTCTTTAATTCTAGAATCGATTTGAATCGATTAATTGATTTTTTTAAACCCAGCCCTACTTCTAAGAGGGTCCAGGCTGCTTCGGCGCTGACTTTAAACCTCCATAGAAGTAGAGAAACTCAGGTTTTGCCTCATTCTGTTTTTATATTTATGTTTTTTCTGACTATATTTATAGAAACCATAAATGTTCACGTAAATATAGATATAAGGGATAAGCCAGAAAATTTGCTACAGCGCTGAAACCCTCCAGACATCAAATGTGGTGGCCCCCTTTAGACCCCTTTAGGCTTAGAGTGTAATGTCCTACACACTCGCCTCCACATCCTCTCAGCCAGACATATTAGTCTTGTTTGAACATCATTTCATTGATGGAAAAACTTTGAGCCTTTTGTTCTGATTTATATGATTGGTGCTCAGTCAGCGTCCATGTTCATGCAGATTCTGACCAGCTGAGCCCTTTGTTGCGCAGTTCCCACTGTTTTTATCTGGAAAATGGGCCGATTAGTAATTCTGCTCCAACGTATGGAAATAACTGAAATTTGATAAGTAGCATAAATAATATATTTACATAATGATCTACTTTTCATCTGTTTCAGGGGCTTTAATCCAGTCAGTGAAGTAAATGCTTTACTGGCTATCAGCTATGTCGTCAACTTAATGCGCTGTACCCACCTTTGTTTGACGAGTTCAGTCATTTCATTATTGTTTATAACTCCTGAGGGTTACAGTGTTTGTCACATTTGCATCTTTCATATCGCGGTCATCTATTCCTGTATCTGTTGACCCCAATCAACACATGGCGGCTCTTATTCTCGCAGTTACAGCCTGTGTTATTCACGCATCGTCATTTGCTCCATTTTTCATGCGCACAACCCACTTGTATGCACTGCCTCAGCCTCTCGCTTCCCTCTGTTTTCCCTCCAAACACGTCACACTTGTGTAGTTCATTAATGTTAAATAACACCCGACCATGTCTGGGCCTCATCAAGGAGAAAGTTTTCAATTTGATTTCAATCTTTGCTTATTTTTATTCCTAAAAGATTTCATCATTACACTATTTATAAATGTATATTCAATATTCTGTTTATATTATTATTATTATTTTCTTTTTTAATTATTTATTATGATCATAAATTCATTCATTGATTGAATATTTATTAATTTCATTTATTTTTATTTTCATTTCATTATGCATTTTAGTTTTATCTTTATTTTTATTCATTTTTTATTTTTTAATAAGCATATTTAATGTAATCACTTCTGTTCATATCAGATCAAAGCAGCTAAAATGGATCGATGCTGTTGGCTTGTTGATCTCTGGATCGGCGTACAGAGAACAGATGGTGGTCCGAGGAGGCGCCACACTCAGATCACCATGCTATGGATGCTGACCTTTGTTGCCACGACGCCCAGTGGGGTCGGATTAATCCTCATCTCCGAAGCTACAGAGATGCTCGTTTACCGTGTTTCTGGCAGCATTTTAAAGTTTAGTTTCTCTATTTTCTCATTCTCGTCAGCTCTCCTCGTCACTTTCCATTTCAGGCTTGCTTGCATCTGCATTTCCTCCAACCGAGTTTATCTTTTCCCCGCTCAGGCAAAAATGTTTCTAAATGCGTAATATTTGGGGATTTGGAGGAATCTGCTTTGCTCCAAAAACTCTACTTTTGCTCCATTTGAGGGATTTGCAACACATTTGAGCACCAAAGTTCACGCTGCCCTGTCATTAGGAGGGGATGCAGCGTAATCCACGGACCCACTTCCACTTTCCAAATATAGTTTGATGCAAACAGACAAATAAAAAAGGTGTTTTCTGTGCTCTTTTCTCCAGGGCCGCCCGATAGGATCCCGCAGCCCACCAAGCCTCTGCCCACGGCGCCTCCTCCTCGCTCCCATCCTCCCTCCGACCCTCGCAAACCCGACAGGCAGACGCGACCCCCCAGGCTTCCCCCGGGAGATAGACCCTCGCACCCCAACGCCAAACCCAACATCTGCGACGGAGGCTTCAACACTCTGGCTATTCTGAGGAGAGAGATGTTCGTCTTCAAGGTAAGCCTGTTCTCGCTCATATCCTGGATCTTTTAGCCATCAGTCTGAAAAGCCACGTCCATCTCATGAGAGTCACTTCCTGCTTGACATTTCTGGCTAAAAATAATTGACTTTTTGGCTGATAAATGCAAGAAAGAGCCTGCGGAGTCAGATCTGCAGCTCACCGAAGGTAAAAGCAGAATGGGAGGATTATTTAGATAAACGGAGTCTGAGCTTTCCTGCTAATCTGCTTCATGTTCAGCATGTGCAAAGATTTAATAGAGTCTTTAGTTGGAAAGTTTGGGCTTTTAGGGGAGGACGTTTAGACCAGTGGAAGCTGGAAATGTGGAGACCTTCCCAACACCGAGCAATAAAACAGCGCAAGGCATCGTTTGTCCTCATGAGCTCTGGTTTTTACTCCACACCTCTGTCCTCGGTGGACACAAAGCCGCGCTGTGTTCTCCACAGAAGGAAGAATTGGTGCCTCCGCTTTATGTGAGAGCGACTGTACGTGTCTGAGGATATAAATGGATCATATTCACCGGTTAAATAACAGGCTTGTGTTCAGCCCTCTCGCCCCAAGCTGCACCGTTTTCTTCTTATACGGCCCAGAAAAATAAATCTGGCCAGGAGCTGGAGCTGCTACCTCTGGAGGTACTGAACCAAAATTAGACTGAAAGCACACTTTGTGTTTGTTTACGTGGAGGAAATCAGATCTGCTTGTCACAACAGTCCAGAAGCAGAAACATCTGCAACAGCTGCCGTTGCTCCCCGTCGGTCTGATGGAGTGATAAGGATCACGGGATTTCTGCAGCGCAGAGATGAAAGGCCTGTTCAGAAATCAGACAGATTTTTATTTTTTAGCCGAGAGAGATGAAGACGGTCACTTTTGTCACGCCGATCACAGGGTATGAAATTAAATTTAGCAGAAATTGTCTCAGATCTACTTTTTCTGCCAGTTTTCAGCCATAACTTCTGTCTCACTGTTTGTCACCTTGATGTGGATTATAGGAAAGTGGGATCCAGTTTCAGTTTTTAACAGCTTGAACATGGACAGATCACTGTGACTGTGTTTGGTTTAATTTAAAGGGATACTGTGTAACTTTTGGCCACTAGGGGTCCTAAACCTGTAATTTCCCTCAAAATTAAAAGTTGGACCCAAATATCAGCCTGATGTGAGTATCAATGGATGATTTTTGGGGTCAGTACGGTGTTTGACACGTGTCAGTGCTCCGAGGAGGCTTATGCTTCAGAAACCAGACATGGTAACTGTTTCATGAGGGGATCCGTCTCTCATAGGTCATGTGACCTGCAGCTTCGCTCTACAGCTATAAAACACAGGGGGCTGGGCTTCATGCTACTTTTTCCTTGAAAGTTTGTCAAACTTGAACAAAGTAAGAAGGTGAACAAAAAGTCTGTTTAAATTTTCCCGTAGTGTCTCGTGGCCTGTGAGAAGTTACAGGTTTCGCTCCACTCCAGGTTTCACATTATCACGAAAACCCTCACAACTGAAGGCAACACAATTGGAAATTTTTGTTATTTTAGGTGAAAATGATGGAGATAAATAATCTAGTGCGTACCGTCCACCCCTAGCGTTTAGGTAAATAATTATTCAACCAACTTGTGAACAGAGAGTGAGAGAGAGATGTGGTTTGAGTTGTTGTAAATCCAGCCATTAGGACCAGCAGCAGCTTTAGGACTCCACATGAAATACTCTCAGTCTGTGAAATATAAAGTCACGTAAAATGAATGAGGAATCACAAGTTTGGCTTGGTTTTACTCTGACAGTCTTGTCTTAAGATTTCCTGATGTTTTCTCTGAGCAGACCGGCGTTTAGCTGCCCTGCTATAAAACACTAGAATCATCATTTGAGTTGCATGTGTTACTCCAAGACATGATCACATTCTCTCACTAACCTCCTGAAGCCATGAAAATCAGACTTTATCCTTGCTTAAGTGATTACTTAAAGAGGAGGAATGATATTTTATGTCTGCTTTGTCTTCTTTGACTTTTACCTCACAGTTTTGTCGCTTTACTTATAAAAGCCATTTCTTCTTTGCTTGATAGTTTGATTGATTCCCTGCTTGGTTACCTCGCCCCGTTGGGCCGTTTGGCCTCCGCTCAGCTTTATTCCCAACCTGATTATTTTGGAAGACTGGAGTTTGGTCGATGCCAAGCCATTATAGAAGAGATCTCAGCACTCTTTGGGCCTACAGGTGGCCCAGAAGGGTAAAATAAGGAGCTGTAGAGTGATGTTTATATGGGAGCAAAAACCTGCCTTCATATTTTTGTGTAATTCTGGCTTACACGGAGTAATTTCCTTTTATTAAAACTACTAAATATGTGATTCATTGTGGGATTCTGCATTTACTCGTTTGCATTTTAGTAACATTCAGAGCTCTGTTTCATTTCTGTACAAGTTCATGGTTTTCTAACTGGAAAAAAAGGCAAAGGAAAGAAGGAATGGCCAATTATACTTCTGTTTATGGAGTAGCCTCCATTTTCACTCCGTTTCCGATGATAACTTCTGTCGTAACGGTGGAAATTATTCCCTCCTGATTGTTTTCTGTCTTTGAAAGTATATTGGAGGCTACGGCCATTGCAGCCATTTACATGCAAATAGGACAGTTGTCCCTGATGTAGCGGGGATATTAGCAGGATATGCTGTGGGATGCTGTTAAGTTCCAGCAGATATTTATCCCATGTTGCAGTTTCAGAGCCTGTCAGAGTTCAAAGTAACAGCAATTTGCTCTAAAACGGCTCCTTTAACTCCTCGTGTTTGGCACCAGAAAATGGGGGAAACCAGAGATTGCACTTCACCCAGCAGGGACAACTTTTTTCCAAAATATTGCAAAGCTCCACTTTAGACTCAGCTCACAGAGAATCGTACATGCATGACTGTAATCATGCTGTTTACAGTCATGAAGGTAAATCCAGTAGAACAGTGGGATGTTGGTCGCAGGAAGGAGGAGAAAAATATCGAAGTTTTTTTACTTTTAAATGTCCAAGTACAACTACGTCTGAAATATACAAGTAGGGATTTATTAAGAAAATATTTCAGTCATAGAGCGATGACCAGGGCCAGCGCAACCATCGTAGCCCGAAAGCATCGTTTGCCTCGTCCGTATGAGACGGACGAAAGTAGACGTTTATGCTTTTCGCTCTCCCAATAATCGATTAATTCTTTGGCTGCCCGTATTAAAACTGTATTTCAGCGAGCATGATTCTCACTTTGACCAAAGTACTGCAACACATATTTGCTTCGCTACAGTGCCTTTGCCCTCTATTAATAAATCCACCAAAAAATGTCTTTTAAATGTCTTTCAAAAGATTTCAAAAGTCAAGACAGTTCAGTTAAGTTAAGACAATTTAACGAATGCCCATCCCTAGTTTTTATACGTACAGAATTTATCAGCGATGGTGCATCTTTTCATAAATGGATATACACGTTAAACTTCTGTCGGTATCATTGCTCCGTAGAAAGAATCGTCTAAATGTGCGCAGCCTTTAAAACAACCACTTCAGGATCGCCGTTTTCTGAGACGGGCTGCAGCTCCACAGATGGATTTGTTTAAAAAAAAAAAAAAAAAAAAAAGAGGTTGAAATGCATCGTAGAGCTCTTCCACCCAGCAGAGCCAGGAGAGCCTGATTTACATGAGCTGTGTTAATCTGAGGTGAGTCATGCTTGTTAGGCCGCTTGTTTTATGGTTGGTCATTTTTCTTACTGGTGAGGTGACGCGGGGTCATGGAAGGTTCACAGATGACTGGGCGGGTTCTGTGTCACCATAAACGCCCCATTAAAACTACAAAGTTACCGGTTTTACGGCCGCAGTCACTTCAGGTTCAACTCTCCATGAACCCACAAACCATATGGCACCCCGCCGCAGTCGGAGGCGGAATACACGTTCATCTGTATGCATGTATTCATACATGAATGGCGCCTTTTCTCCGGCAGTAATTGCAGCCACTTCTCTGCAGCTGCAGCACAGATGTACCGGACTGTGACACTCACAGCGCCTGACAACAGCCAGACACAAAGTTTCCAGGAGTTCATTCATCCATCGGGCCCCGAGCGGAGCAAAGCACCAATGTAGTGCACAGCCTCAGACGTCATTATTGAAGTTTGGATTTGGGTTTTTGACTCAGTGCTGTCTTGTCAGTCTGAAGAGCCAGAAAATCCACACGGGGATTTGGGGATTTAGGTCAGACGTTCCCCCTACAACACAGCTATCTTAAAGATTCAGTGTTTTCTTGTTGGAAAAAGAATCTAAACCAGAGGGATGCTGTTACATTAGTCATTGAGTTTGGGTTTCTACAACAGTTTCAGATGTTTTTAAAGCAAATTATATCATAAATTTCTGTTTTAATGTGGTGATGAAGTTTGAATCTACCTGTACAGCTGTGTGTACTCAGTTCCTACACATCCACCTTCAGCTTTAAAATTTAAAATAATAATTTTCTCTATGACATTTTCAGACTTTCATGTCATTCTGAAGGATTGTTGGACCTTTTTTTCTGTAACAGTGTTGCTTGAGTTAAATGACATTTTCAGCCAGATGTGCTGCTGTGTTTGAGATCTGTTTCCTTTTCCACCTTCAGCTAAACCTGATCTGGACTGATCCCGTCTAATATCTGTACGGACAAGTTCACGACCCACTCAATAACTGCACAGTCCATACTCAGGAAATGAGAATTATTGTCAAATAAAGAATCACAATTTTACAGTTATTTTGCATAAATTAATTTCCCAATAACATAAATGTGTAAAATCACATCAAATACTCCAACTTCTCCTCAAAAAGATGCTCATAATTCCAGTGATCAATGAATTTAGTGACTTTGTTCGTTATTATAATTTTTCTATAAAAAAAAATTTATATAAAAAAAGAGATGAAGCTTGGTTCTTATATGTATCTACGGTTCTGTCAGCTCCATTATCAGTCTGTGACGCAGGAATCTACCAGCTAGAGGATCAAATGAGGGATTCGGGGGAACTAGAGGGAAACCATGCTCTCAGTCCCACATCCATTAATAAGAACAGAGTGGCCACATGGGCCTGAATCTGTCCGCTCCTTTTAGTGTCTTTATCCTTTCTGGTTTTAGAATTGAACAGACGGAGAGTCCAGAAAGTCAGAAATCCGACGTAGAATTCAGTATAGCTAAAAAGCTTTTTAGATAGTCAAGTTAATCATTTAAATGCAGATACATTTTCAAGTGTGCTTCGAACTATCACAGAACTCATATTCTTGGGAAATTTGTCATTTTTTCATAACTCACATTTATTTTAAAGCATGAAATTGCACAGCATTGATGGCTAAATGTGTGATCTTAGTGGTTTATGTGAGGGACTGTTCTGCAGGTGATGCTTCGCCTGTCTGAGCAGCTCCTGTGCTCTGATTCGGGGGCAGCAGGGTTGTACGTCTGATTAAAGCGCCCGCCTGCAACTCTATGCTGCGTTGACGTTTATTGGAGTGGAAACCGCTGCCAAAGGGACGAACTGTGAAGCTGCCATACAAGGAGGGAAAGTAATGGAAAGCAACAGCTGCAGGTTGAAAAGTTGAACCTCTGATTATTTCTCTGACAACTGCGAAGACGTGCGTCATTATTTACGGCATTCTCGCTCATATTCCTAAAGATTAGGGAGGTTTCGTTCCAGGTAGGGAGCCGGTTTGCCGGAAGAGTAGATTTTGTGCAGAAATCCAGGTTAATACCTCGATCTCAGACTTCAATGCTAATCCTCATCATTTCTGAACTATTTGCACCCATTTTTTTCTAAACATGGGTGATGTTGACAGGCTGAGAGGTCAAAGACAGGGCAGGTTTATTCCCAGCCTTTTTGTGTAAACTTACACCTGGAGGTAAATTTTCTATCTTTCATTGCTTCAGTAGCCATGATGATGGCAACACAGGCTTTATGCAAAACAATCTCTTGCTTGTGTTCAGTTTAATGTCTTTTCGTCTCTTTTGTGACACTTTTTATGCAACTTTAATTCATTGCAAAAAAAAAATCTTCCAGCGTGAAGAAGTGAGCTGTTTATGTACAACCTGGAATAACTGGTGGTTTTGGCTTGCAGATTATGCACCACCATCTGTTTGGCTTGCTTTGTAATAAGCCCTGTTACGTGGTTGCAGCAAACGTAGCTAAGATTGTGATGGCGGTAAACCTGTTAGCATCTTTTTTTTACGTTTGCATATAAATATGTAGTTAGTCACCGACTGCTCTGAGGAATGAATTCTTCGAACACAGCTGGTTCAATGTAGTTTGTGTTTATTTGTTTATTCCTTTTTTCCTTTAATTGAACTCACCTGCGTTACCTGCATTATGAAGGACACAGCCAACAGAAATCGATGTTGTTGGTCAAACTTGTTTTTGGTCCCAAGTAGCGGCTCATCAGAAAAGCCGAAGTTCAGTTTTTTGTTGCTTTGCTTTTAGTCGTAAATAAACTGAAATGAACTGAAACGTGAATCGGATTTATTTTAGGACTTTTTCTGGTTTCTGAACACCTGAAATCGAACCGATTGGAATACTTGGGTTTTGAGTTTTGACTGAAGTGAAAGTCTTTTGGGATATTTGGATAGTTTTTTTGTGTTTTTTTTGGTGTGTGTTTCCTTGTGGCGTTGGTTTTACCTTTCATTTGCCATCAGGGTGTTTAAGTTTTTTATTGCTTACATCCTTTGTGAGGTATTGCTCTATATTTAGAAAAGTATGAAGAAAAGAAAAAAAGAAACATCTTATTTGCTAGGAGAGAGACTGGCTGGCACTCCAAGTTAAAAATACAATACAACACCTGAGCTAAAGCGTCACACAGTTTTCATGTGGACCTAAAATGATCACCGCACACTTGGATTTTTTGTTAGAGAAGTCTCTTAAATCAAATAAATTAATAAATGAACGAATGAATGAATATATAAATATATGAATTAGATATAAAACTAAAATAAATAAATTTTCCCTTGTCTCTTCACCTACACAATGTGCACCCAGGCATGTGGGTAGGCAGCTGTAGTCGTCTTTTCCAATCTGTTAACTTGTTTTTTCTTGTTTTTCTTTGCCATCACATTAAATGTCCAGCTAAAAATCAGCCATCATGGGTCCGTGACCTTTACATCTCAGTAGTTATTCATTAAAATAATAATGAATCATTAAAATACCAACAAGGTAATTCACTCTAACTGCACTATGTGTAAATACTTTTTAATTAGAGTGTTAATTAAATGAAAAGCAATAACTGTTCTTAATCTAAGAGCTCAGTATCAGCTCAGCGATATATCATGTTGGACAGTATTGATTTTAAACTTACAAGTGAGGCATCTGGCAGAGCAGATTGGCTGCTATGTCGCATGTAAAGATGCGCTTCAAAACTTACGACAAACATGAAGAATTTGCTGTGCGATTCCAGACGTAGCTTCAGCGATCACTGCCGACCTTCCTGCTGAGGTTTGCTAGTAAAGTCTTTCCTCTCAGAGTGAGAGTGGGGAGGCAGAACATTTTCCTTTTTCTAAAGTCAGAAGGATTCAAATGGGTCAGATTTCGCAGCCTGATCTGTTTTCAATTACCAGCCGGGAGGAAAACGCTGAACAATTGAATTGTGGGGAGGCAGCAGGTATAGAGCGATAGTGTGAGAGGATGTGGAGTGGAAGGTCCAGGGGGGAGTTCATCCCAGTGAAAAAACTGGATTAGACACACGGGGAGTGTTAGATGAATAGTCTGTTTTATTTAGCGTTCTGTAAGCGAGGCGGGGTGCCGTGAGTTGTTTCCCCGGTCTTTCCCCTCACCCTCATTGCAAGGTCGGTCTCTTCGGCCAAAACATTCAGCAGGCGCAGTTGACCGTACATCACCAAAGGGTGGGACATCTCGCCGGGTCCTAATGGCTTTCACAGCTGGGTCTCCCCCGGCTCCCTCTGTCATCAAGTTTCATCCAACATCAAATAGACACACCTTCCACTTGGCTGCACTCATACCCCCCCTTCCCACTCCAAACTCCAGACTCTTGGCTTCTCCTAAAGCCCCTGGCGATCTCTTTGCCCCTCTGCTTGATGGTTTTCCCATATCGTCCCTGCACGCGTAGCGACATGGGCTGCGGGTTTTCCAGGCAACCTGAAAAAGTGTGTCTTACAGGCATCACGGCTGTCACAGCAGCAGCCGAAGCCGATCACCGATAGCAGGCTTCGCTCTGAATTCAGAATCGGACGTGAGAATCTGCTGCCAGCTGTGTTGCAATATGCACACGTCCTTGTCGACTTGTCTTGCATCATGCTGCGTGAAGTTTGGTGGCAAGAAACCCGAATGAAAACGTTGGCGTGACAGACATTTTTAATTCAATTTGATGTGGTTACACATGTATGAATGCACACTTATGTTCTGTGTTTTTATGTGTGATTTCCTAACAGCAGATCTACGTGTAAAAACTTCTTCCGTTTCTTGGGATACAGAATTCATGTCCATCTAACACTCATCCTGAATATTACCATCTGATTTCTGGGGCTGGTCTCAGTAGTGGCGTACCACAGGGCTCAGTCCTCGTCCCCTTCTGATCTCTTTTTACAAACTCGGCCAGCTCATACGGAAACATCATGTGAATTTCCATGTTTCATATTATTATACTGGTTTTAGGTCCCTGCTCTATGATGGACTGGAGACCTGTTAAGGTTTTACCCCTCATTGGCTAACTGCTGGGATAGGTTCCAGGTTTCATGTCACCATGAATTGGGATAGAAAATGAATGGATGGCTGAATAATTCTCTGCTGCCACGTTGTTTATAATCACTTTAAAAAAGTTATATGAGCTGTGAGCTGCTGTTTGTGCTTTAGCTCTGCTCTGTTTCATAAAAGATAACAGTAAAAGTGGATGAAGATGTTTTTCTCTCATATTTTTATGTTATTTAGATTTTCAATATCTTTGCCATTTTGATTATTTAGTTAGGTAATTAACAGCTTGGCTTTCTTTCTATTTTTTTAGCTAGCTAGGCTTTCTGCCTATAAACATAGTGTCATACCCAAATTACATGCATTTGCTGGGTTTTTAGCAGGTTTTCTTCATTTTACTTAAAATATTACCAAACTATTGCTGCTAAGACGGACACAGAATTCTGAAGTTATAAAGTTGAGCCCTTTTACATGACCAGGATAATCCGTTAACTGGATGTTATCAGATAATTGGATTGAGGCCATATTCTAAAGTATTTATTCCATTACTGTTTTTTTACTACTATAGTGATGTAACTTCCTGTTATCTTAAGAAAAGCTGGTCTTTGTGGAACTGCCCTAGAGTTAGTTGCCAATGTGGGAGCTAATAAGTCTGCAAAATGTTTTACTTTCTGTAAAAGTGGCCACACTGCTTCGTCTTTTTAATAGAAGACATTTAAAAGGTGAAAGGGGAGCAGTGTTTCCTCACAGGTGTGCAGGTGAAAAATACCTCAGAACAAATCAGATGTATGTGTCTACTTGTAGAAATAGGAGTACGGGGGATAATGTTGGTGTGTTAATCCGATTTTTCTTACAGTATAATCAGATAAATGCTGCATTAAGCCGTCCACATGATCACTTGTACCATCTGACAACTCCTGAAATCAGATAATAATAAGATTTCTGTGTGCATGTAAACTGGCTCATTGAGTTTTTTATTTAAATGTCAGGTTGAGTTAAGGGATAAAATGATATTTTGATATTTTAGTTGCTTCAGACTGAGCGTGGCTACTTCAGGCATCAGGGGCTTTGGTGGTTTCTGCTTATGGACAGCAGTGAGTTCAAGAATAACTGAGATTGAAGTTTTAGTAAATATTATGTTTTATGACATATATCTGGGTTTTTTTCCCCATAAACCTGTTTTTCTGTTTCTAAAAGCATCTGCTGTCTCTTTTCAGGACCACTGGTTCTGGCGGGTCAGAGATAACTCTGTGATGCCAGGATACCCCATGCTCATCAGCGTCTTTTGGAGGGGCCTGCCGCCCAAGATAGACGCCGTTTACGAGAACAGCGAGGGAAAGTTTGTTTTCTTCAAAGGTACGTCATCGCTCCCGTTGTCACGTCGAGCTCTTCCATTAAGAAGCTTTGATCCTGAAGTCCAGTGCTGATATTTATGTTTACACATTCCTGCTTTTCATTGGCTCCATGTTATCTCCGGGGTTTTATTCAGCCGCAGCAATCTTTAGATCCAGATCTGTTTACATGCATACCTGCTTATTGTTTTGCATAAGCTCTGCGCTCATACCTCTTTAATATTCTGCTCACATTTTTTTTTATTTGTCTATATTTAGTTGCAAAAAGAGCGTTTTTTTGTCTGTGGTATGTTATCGCGCTCCCTCAAAGCGCTGCTTTGATCCTATCTCCGAATGAGTTTAGTGTAAATCTGGGAAAGATTAAAGTGTTTCGCTGGGTTAGAAAATCCTTCATAATCCAAGAATTTGACTTGAAATAATTTGTGTGTTGTGTTGCTGCTAATCATGATGTATTTAGCATAAATTGCCAGCTGTAGTCATACATCATTAGTGTGGGGAATCGCTGTCGTTCCACGTGAAGCGTCACTGCTCCATGTCAACGTTTGACAGCAGCTGTTTTTGATTTTTATACCTTCTGAAAAGATTTGTTTACATATTGAACTCTAGTCTAAGGTAGCCTCAAAACACAGAGCTTTACAGCCAATTATGTCTGAAGCTGAAAAGCCACTTAAAAGAAATGTCAAACATAGCTTTTTGTATTTGCATACTCTCCAGAGGGGAATAAAAGAGAGAGGGAGGCATGCAGATGTAGGTAAGCAATGAAAGGCTGCTGGGATAAAAAACTACAAATCCTCTCTCAAAGCCATTTCTATTTTCAACACCAAACAATTCCTGGAAATGCAGACTACTGGTCCCGCAAGTTGGATTTCACTGCCTTTTCCTCCACCCTGCTCACCACCCGGACTGGTTAGATTTAGAAAAATTCATACTAGCAGAATGCCATATTTCATTTGAACTCAAGCAGCTGATTTCCCAGAAGGCCTTATTCTGTCTGTCCCCATTTGAAAGCAGAAAAAATAGAGAAAGAAAGAAAGTCGGTCAGCAAACAAATTGTAGCACTGTAGGTCCTTTACTTACCAGCTGCTTTGGACATTCCTGAACAGCTCCTCGTGTCATGACTTCTTCTAAAATGAATGTAGAGAGGGAGAATTTAAAGCTGAGATCATGAAAAAGACTCTGATTAGTGTTGTGCATTTAATGTGTCAGATACCCGTACTTTAAAAGTAGTTTCCGTTTCCACTTTACAAAGGTGTCAAATATCCAAATGTAATGACCTGTCATCCGCTTTGTTAATCAGACTGACTATCCCTGAAGGGTTTGTAGCCGAGCACATGGGCAGATTCACATGGACAGAGGCTGCATTATGCATTTAAATGAAATGAATCAAGGCTTTTGCAGACAAACAGTGTGTATATAATTCAGTACATCAGAGTAGGTTTTTAGGTCGAAGTAATTCCCATTAATAATAATAACGAATGAAAAACATGTAATCATGACCGTTGTAAATGAAGCTGACAGAAGCACATGGATGGTCTGTCAGACTGTTTTTGTTTGTTTGTGGCCCATAAAAGACAGGGGTGCCTTTCTTCTTTTTCTTTTTTTGGGGGGTTGGCAATCTTCATCCTATATTATACCCCTTTCACACTGGTCAAAAAACCAGTTTAAACCCGCGTACAA
>JAVQJG010264529.1:0-12196 GCA_036024015.1 Craterocephalus amniculus
CCCCGCCCCCGGCCCGGCTCTGATTTGTTCCGCTACTGACTTTGAATCACCTTAAACCTGAAAATATGCTATAAAAATAAACTTGCCTTGCATAGATAGATAGATAGATAGATAGAATCTAATAAATTAACGTAAATAAAACAAAATAATTATTGTATATTTGCTCATTTTTCTCTGGATATTTCAAAGTCATGATATTTTCTAAGATTATCATGATTGTTATATATTAATAGATATAATCATCCTGATAATCTACCTGTACTTCTCTGTACTATAACAATATTTCTAGGATATTATGATGTAATTTTACTGGTCTGGCCCACTGGAGACCAGAAACTGTCTGATTTATTCCACAGCGGGTGAAGTTCGGGGCTGCAGGTGTCAGATGTCACCTCTCCCAGGTGGTCCAGCAGGCAGGTGGCGGGGCTGATGAACGACCAGCTGCTCTCGTCCCAGCCCGGGCTGGGCCTCTGGCTCTGGTAGGCGTAGGCCGGCCGGCTCTGGCTCTGGATCAGAACCACGTTGAGGTGTTTTTGGGACCCTCGCAGCCTCTTGGACAGGACGCCGCTGTAGCTCTGGTCCACGAACAGCAGGACGCGAGTGGCTCTGCAGCCGGCCAGGTCGGCCAGAAGCTCGTTCACCGAGTAGCGCTCCTTCAGATCGGCCTGAGCAACGGACACGTTCACAGTCAGACAGAACAACTTCTACAACTTTAGGCACAGAAATAAGCTCAGTGTTTGAAAAGGCCAAGTATGAAAGTCTGTTTGGTGTCTTTGGGCACATTTACACCGGGTCGGTCCCGGGGACTTCCTTTGGTCCATTTCTACACAACACTTTACTGAAGCCTCCACCTCCCTACAGAGGCTGCGTTTACATGACGTTTAATTCCTCTTTAATTTGAAACTAAAGTTGATCATGCTTTATAATGTATGTCTATGAATCAATGAGCCAGATCTTCTTCTTTTTCTTCCTGTTTAGTTGTGGTTTCGGTGGAATTGCCCCCATAGCAAGCTGGCATAACTGGGCGACGTTGTCCAGCCAGTTTGCTTCGTTTCAGTAAAGTTCAGTGTGAAGCAAACCAAAGCAAACTAAACCTGACTGGATCGAGTTCCTCAGGCCATCCTGATGTAAATTCACCCTGAAAAGGATAACGGATCTCTGGCTCAGAGAGGCCGGAGTCTTACTATTCCGTTCATGTTGGCGTCCCACAGCAGCATGGTGCCGTCGCTGCGCGTCGGCGAGTTCAGGTAGAGAACCAGCGTGTCGGCACAGTGCTGCTTCCTGCAGACGTAGGACACGTGGTTACGGATCGCCGCCTTCTCCGTCGCCGGGTAAACACCCTCTACGTCGTCTGGGGGAGGAAACGAGACAGAGTAGAGTCAGACACCTGGCCAGGTAAGCACATTAAGCCTTTATCACTTTATAACGTCCTCTTGACTAAAAACGGACACGTCAGTTCAAATGCCAGGACATGGCAACCAGCCGGGAAACTGAGTTCTGTGGACGGGAGCCATTTATCATGTGAACTTTGGATTTATAAGACAAAAAATTGTAGATTAACCCTTTCATGCATGAATTATTATTATAAATATTATATATATGTGTTTTTGCTTAATTTACTTCCATACTTCCACGGTGATGCTTTTTTATCTCATTTTACTTTGGATGTATTTAATGTATTTTGGTATTTTAATCAAAATGATTAATTAAATCTGCTTTTCATATTTCTATAATATGAATATTCTATAAAAATGTGTCTTTTTTTCCCCTGTTTCTACAGTAAGTGACAGTGTATCACATGACTCACTGATGTCCTCCAAAGAGTCAAAATTCCACATGTTCTATCCCCACCAATGAATATGCTGGAAACCAGCCGTCAGACAGGCGTCCATTGTAATGGACACTATGCATGAAAGGGTTAACTATTCAATATTAGATTATATTTACAATACCAGTAAAAACAATGAGTATTTTTTTCTCTAAAAAAAACACTATACTTTATCTGACCCAAGAAAAGAATGAGGTAAAAATTATGTTTATTTATGTATTTTTATTTATAATTAATTTAAATTGGTTTAATTCTTTTACATAAAGTTTAATGAATGTATTTAAATAATATTACTAATATTACTAATATCACTCTATACAACCCCATCCCTCCATCCACCTCCTCCCACCATCACCCCTCCAGTCTCCCACCTTACACCCACAGCCAGATTCACACCAACTCTTTCCATCAGCCTTAATCCTCCCACCAGAAGATTCCTCGTGGCTTTTATCAGCATTTTCTACAACTTTTTCTGAGTTATTGGCCGAGCCAAGTTTATTTATACAGCACATTTCCTGTTTAACACAATTCAAAGTGCTTTACATAAAACATGAGTAGCATACATAGCAAAGAAAGCATTTAAAAGTAGCAAAAAGCAGCAACAAATAATTAAATCACAATAAAATCATTTAAAAGATTAAAAGCACAGAGAAAAAAACATTAAAAAGACTAAAAGTGAGATAAGTCAGGTGTCCCACCTGGAAGCTGTACGCTGCTGGCGAAGAAGGTTTTAATGTGGTCTTTGTGGAAGCCGTTGTTTCGGAGCATCTTGTAGAACCGCTGGAGATTCTGGGCGTGACGTTGGAACGTCATCTGCTGCTGCCAGCCGCCTGAAAACGCACACACGAATTTATCAGCCCTTACCATGACTACAGGCTAAAATTAGACTCAGCTGAACTGCTGTGTAGGAAGATTGATATCAGAGTTACAGTCATCAAACTTCGAATTTGGTAAAAAACAGACTTGAAATCGAAATTTTTTTATATATATATATTTTAAATTTGCAATAAAACGTGAGGGGAATTCGTCCTTAAATTGTGATTTCTAAGAACCAAAACAACACGAACAATGAGTTAAAACCAAGCAACACCCTACGATACAATATGATACGATACAATACAACACGATCCAATACGATACGATACGATACGATACGATACGATACGATACGATACGCTTTATTATCCCGTAGGGAAATTTGTATTGGACTCGCATGTTGTACATAGACCGTAACATAAATAACATGAACACTGTAAACGTCCGGCTGATAATGAGACACTCATGCAGAAAGCCAAGTTTACCTTCATGGCAATTGTGTGGGAAGGGTTTTTCTTTTATAATTCATCCATTTTCATGTTATTTATTAGGGGTGTCCAAAAAATGAAAAAAATAAAAAGTTTTTCATCAGAATCTGAATCATTTAGACATTTCCAAGAATGGATATGTTATATACATAATATATTATAATAATATAAATAATATATTATAGACATAAAAATTATTTGACATGTAAGACTTTGCAAGGCTATCGAAATTTAAACCAAGATTCACATCCCTATACTTACTCTGGAAATTATCCAGAATTATGGGCGTGGTCTTTTGATTGACATCCGGCAGCAAGGATTCAGAGAGCTGCGCATCCGCTGTTTATTATCCGGATAACAGTGCCTTAGCTTTAGCCCGACTTCCTCCGTTAGCTCCCATTAGCTTTGTTAGCTTGTTGCTACAGGCAGCTGAATCATCCCTTCCCACTCTCACACCCCCCTCTCAGCACCTCCTCGTCCATTTTGTATTTACCTGGAGTCAAAAGACTTGTGACAATTCAGCTCTTCAGGAACCGACGGGTCATGCGACGGCTGGTTCATCTATGTTTTACAGTCACTGGTATGTACGAGTTTGGCATATTACATACTGGCATACTGGTTACTGTTGCGACCGTATAACTGGTCAGTGATGGTTTAATTACAGCACTGGCGAAGCTTCAATTAGAATATGTGAATTTTTTGAGTAAATGAAGAAAAGTTTGTGTCTCAGAATCTTCTAATCCTGTAAAATCTAGACTGTAACATCCACTAACTCAAAGCGGTGTTTTTATATATGAATGAGGGAGATGTGAGGCGAAACAGGATCCAACCTGAGATGAGCACGGCGTGGTCGCAGGTCTGGTAGAGGCGACAGGACAGGTGAGTGGCCAGCGGCTGCTGGTGGCAGCGTCTCGTGTTTTTATTCAGCTCGCAGCTTGAGACGGGAAGGCTGGGAGAGCTCATGGGCAGCGGCTCGGGACACCTGGAAAACTCTGCGTGGTCTGTCGGGAAGAGGAAACCGAGTCAGGGAAGGGGCAGGTGCACAAACTGGAATCGGCTCGGGTCAGTCTGAGCATGCAGGAATATAAGTGGTAATTACACATTTCTTAATCTCCGGATATCTGCTGCATGCCAGACGAGGGTTTGAGGTGTTATCCATGGATTTCCTGTGTTTGTCCTAAAAGTAAGATAACATTTTCCCAGCGGTTGTTCTCACAAAGACGCAGATGTGTGTGTGGTCTCGGCTTTATGCGATCTGCATTTCACCACCATCAGGATGTACTGCTGAGAGATTTTACCTGGAATGCTCTGACATGGAGAGGATGAAGCAATAATAAAGCTTGCCTCAGGTTTAACTCTCATGTTTCATCATCATCAGGGGATAGCAGAAAAATACAGCCTATGCTTGGATGTTGTGTAAAATGTTCATGAAAACAGGATCTCACCAAAGCAGATTTTATTCCCAGTTGAGAGTAAAGATAGGATCAGATGTTGAAACTGAGACACTGCTGGGCCCAAAGTGCCACAAGTATCGCTAATATCACAAGAGTCCCAAGACATCTTGCATTGCATCTACTTGAGGAGTTCCCCAAGGCTCCATGCTGGCCCACCTATAGTTCAGCATCTACACGCGGAGTTCCCCAAGGCTCCATGCTGGGCTCCCTATAGTTCAGCATCTACATGCTCCCACTGGCTCAGATCATGGAAACAAACCAAATATCTGATCATAACGATGCTGACGACACTCGGCTCTATATTACTGTCTCACCAGGAGACTCCTGGGTAGAGATGGGTACCATAACCCGGTAACAACATGGCCCTGGGGTGGAGCCCTACGGTCTACTTGGACCGACAAGCTTCTGCCTTAGCTATGCTCTTAATGGTATTTAAGGTGTTATTTGTTTTTTTAATTAACATTTAACCCCATCCCTTTTTCAGGACTCGGGGTTAGAAAACAACTCTTCATCCATGAGTTCATGCAGTACGAGGGAGAACAAAAAACAACAAAAACACACAAAAGGGAATCAGACTTTATTTTCCAGCAGGTTAAAAATGAAAACAACGTTCCAACCGCTCGCCGGTGGTTCTCAACCGTTTATGACCTCTTCTACGGAGCAGCTGGTAACCATGGTAACAGCTGCCGCCACCGTCCCCGGGCAAGAATCGGTTGAGAACCACCGAGCTGTGCGTGTGTGTTTTGTGCACACAAACATGCGCACACACGTGTTAGGAAGAACATATATAAACCGGGGTGGGGTTGGGGGGGGGTTACGGCACACACAGATGACATCACCAGCGTGCGCCGTACTTACTTTGGCCTTCGCCGCGGGGGCGGGCGAGGCGAGTGGGGGAGGGGCAGGGTTGGCGTCTTTGGATTTACGGAGGAGGCCGTTCTCCTGACCTCTGACCCCCAGCGAGGCGGCGTCCCTGGCCTCGGCACGTTTCCGGGCGCGCAGTGTGTTCCAGGACAGAGACTTCCTGTGCGATGCAACGAGGACAAACAGCGAGCAGCCAATCAGAGAGCAGCTCAGCAGGGTCCGGCTCAGACTGGCTGCAGAGGCAAAGGCGACGAGTTATTTTGGCTCGTGGTTTCTGTTTCCATGGAAACCAGTCTGACTGTTAATGCGGAATATTAATTGGATATTAATTAAATGTCAGAAATATAATTTCTTACAGTCCTGATCCAGAGTCCTCATGTCTTCATCAATAGTTCTCTCGTTGTACCCAACCATTTTCAGGAAAATCTAACTCTGACCTACGACTTATTTAAGCATAAAACGTTTTCTAAACTGAACGATAAGCTAATATTAGCCTGCTTAAGCTAAAGTTTCTTGTGGACAAACATATCGCTAACATTTTGTGAAGACAAAGTTTTTAACTTTATTCTGATTTAACTTAGCAGCTAATGTTAACATTCGTATCTGCTAATGTAGAAGCTAACACTGGTAAAGCTAATCTAACAGCTGGTATGCTACTGTAAAGCTAAAATTTCCATTTGTATGCTAAAGTACGTCGTTTTTTTTTCTTAAACATATTCAGGGTGGAAACTGTTTCATCCTGGCAAACTGTGGCTCACATTTTACTGAAGCTAACATATTTTGGCTAACATAGAAGCTAATGTCACGCTCCGTCTAAAATAGGAGATACAGTAATACTTTAAGCTAACAGTGCTTCGATTAGCATTGGTCATATTAAGACAAAAACAGCAACTGTAACTATCTTTTTATGAACAAATTAATCTTGTTTAGGCTAGCATTGTTATCTTTATGAGGCTAGCATATTAAGGCTAATATAGCTGCTAAAATGATCTGGTTTAGGCTAACATTGTAGTTATGGTAATCTTTATGAGGTTAGCATACTGAGGCTAAAATTGCTGCTAAAATGATCTGGCTAATCCTATATGAAACAGTCAGTTTGAGCTTAAATTTTGGCGAGCTACTACAGTCACCTGCAGTGTAAAATAACAGCCATTGTAATATAGCTTTGGCCAATTCTATGTTTAGGATAGTACTAGCATATTTAAGCTAAAGTAGCAGTCGTAATTATCTTTTTATGGCAAAATAGGAACAATAGATTAATCTTGTTAGGCTAGCATATTTGGGCTAAATATCTGCAGAATTGATCTGGCTACTGCTAATAAAACAGTTAATATGGCTAATATGTTAAAGGCTAATATGAGTTGAATTTGCCTTGTTAGCCATCTTAACTCTGAGTTGGGAGTCGTTCAGGCAGAAAAAAGGCTCATAACTCAAGGGATAAACCAGAGTTGTGTCAGCACAGATTACTCAGCACTCAGATTACTGCGCACTTAAAGAACCAGTTAAAACTGGTTCTTTAAGTGTTTTAGTTAGACACATAAAAGGATTTTAGCATGGAGCAAAAACTGGACATGTGAAACTGAATCAGGACTCCTGGGAGAGTTATTTACACTTCAATAATTTCATATTCAGTTATGTCAAATAGTGTTAAATTGGTAAATTATTTTATTAGGGCCAAATAAAGATTTCAAATTTCAAAAAAAAAAAGAAGGAATTTTATCCAAATATTTCCTTGTGTTGGGCCTTTAAGGGTTAAACTTGTAACTAGCAAAACACAAGTCCACAATGTCAATGCATTTTATTCTCCATCCTGTTTGCCGACGTCGTCGTTGCCTAAAGCTACAGAAGACTGAACCAGAGACGTTTCTGCACTGAGAGCAACAACCACCAGAAGCAAAACCTGATCAGGTTTCTGTGGAAATGATTTTTGTGTAGTGGGATTGTTCCTGCGTCATTCCAGCATTCATGGAACCACAATAAAAAGCCTGAATCATGTAAAATGTTCATTTTCAAACTGATAACTCATTGTATTAACTGCTGCAGAACAAATGTTAAAAGATTTGGGTCCGATTTAAATCTCTCCCCTCTGATTTCCTCTACTGTGGAGGTATGGAACTTCCAAAATTAGAAATAGATTACAGAAATATAAAAATGTTTAAATAATATTGCAATAAATTTCATCGTAGGAAATGTAGGGAATAAAATAATTTGGCAATAAAGTGTCCACAAACTGCTGCTTCCTCTTACTGAAAGAGCCTTTTAATCATTTAAAGGTAGGGTAGCAGATCTTTTCCAGGAGCATTTTTTACATATATTTCTAAAAAATCCCCTTCAAACCGTGATTGGAGCTGATTAATTATTGTTCTAATGCAAAAAATAAAAAAATTTTGTCACCTGAAGAACGGACAAGACTGAAAAAACAACCGGTCTGTTCTTTGGAAAATCTTGATGACTTTTGAAGGGTTTGGACTTCTGAATTGTGTATTTTCAAAATGTAGCTCTCTTGAACCATTTTACAGGATCTCCTACCTGACTTTTAATCTCTTTTAAGGCTTAAAAAAAGTTGCTTTGATTTGTGGACACGGCAACAAACTTGAAGGAGAACAGTGGATTTCCGGCTTGTTTCTTATAAAACATAAAGAAGAGAAAGAAAAAGATAACACACGTGTTTCTCCGGTTTTCATTTCCTAAACCCAAATGATAAAAATCGGATAATTAACATTGAGAATAAAAACAGTTTTAAATAATTGACTCTGTTATAGTAAACAGAGGGTCTGTAGATGGAGGAAATGTTTTCCGTTGTACTAACCTGGTTTTGGGACGTTTTCAGGCAATATGAATGTAAGCAACATGTAAAGCACACGATTTAATTATGAACCACAAGAAAAGTTGGAGATTAAAACATTTTTAAACAAATTAATTTTCATTTTATTATAAATATATTAAACAAAGTGAGAAAATATTTACTATTGAGGACGCATTTATGACCAGATGAGTTGCACCATTTAGTGTTTAGTCAATGCGGTGTATACGAAGTAGGGGCTAGATTATCGATACCCTGAAATCAATATGTCGATTTCTACTGGTCAAAATATGAGATTCCGTACATTTAAGATCACAAAATAACTTTTAATACAAAACATCCAATTTGTTTTTTAGTTTTGAGTTCAAGGCAATAAAATTACCTTCAGAAAACATACCGAGTGCATTCCTTCTACGTCACATGATCATGATATCCAAACCAGACGTCTTGATGCTATTTCGTGATGTTTTACTATTTTACAGTTCATTGCAGGTGCTTGAGCATTATTCCAGTTTATTAAAGAAAATATTTTTTATTTAAAAGAGCTTTTTTTAATATATATATTTTATATATTTATTCGGTGACATATTACAGTTCTCTCAGTATTTCTTTCACAAGTTTGTTGAAAAAGTTTCAGTTTTATTTGATAGTAATGCAAACTTTTTAGTCATGTGATTTTCTTTAAGGGGTGTTGGCCATGTAACTTCTTTTGCATGAAAAAAAAAACTGGTTGTCCAGAAACCAATTTTCGGAAAATATCGCAGTTTTCCTTTTGGTTAGGGAGAGAAAAATATAGGAAATTTTTCTTTGTTTTTTCTTTACGTAACCCCCAAAAGCCCCTGAAGAGAATTAGTTGTTTTACATTTTTCATGTTAGCGCAGTTTGATGTTCGTGTCTTCAGTGGAGTCAAACCGTCGATGTTAGTACAAACTGAAAGAAAAACAAATAAAAGCATCACAACAACAAAACACAAAAATCTGAAACCAAACAGAAAAAGGTGCAGAAATCAGAAATAACCTGGTGGATTCATCCACTTCCTGTTTCACACAGACGCAGGCAGCCGTTCAACTTTGCTCTTTTGATTTATTTACAAATATTAAAAACTACAAACCGTCTTCATCCTGACGAACAGAAACATGGTCACCTTCACGCTGCTTGGCTAGCTCATGCTCAAGTCCAAAAAAAGGTTTATTTTACATCTTTAAAATACATTTAAAATCATCTCAGACTACCGACAGAACAATGCTGAGCGCCGCTGTCAAATCGAACATATTGCACAGCCATATTTTATTATCATAAATAGTGCAAATGGGATTCTTTTCTTTTTTAAACAGGAATGTTCTAGAGCCTCAGTCAGATATCACAAAATTGACTTTGTACAGTGAACTACCAACAAAATCAACACAAAAAGGAGGAAATCATCCAACTGTGTCCGTGAATAAAATAATAATTAACAAGGCAGAAAAACAAAACGTTTACAGATTGCCACAGACAACAAATAAATCTTCTCCTCTGCGGAGAGTCGAGTCCACCTGAAGGACGCAGATGGGTTTTCTGTCAAAAAAACAGTGAAAAGGAACAAAAAAGTACAAAAAACAGAAACAAAAAAAAAAGCAGTTGTTAGAAACTGAAATAAAGAGTCCGGTTTCGGCTCCACGTGGACGTTTTTTTACGTTTTTCTATCGGCTCAGACTGATGTACCGTTACAGGGAGGGGGAGGAGTTAGGAGGCGAGGATGCAGGCAGTGAGGAGTTAGGAGCCCGTTCAAAAAACAACCAAACCAACCCAGGACGGGGGGGCGGAGCTTGATCCAGTCCAGTAGTGTCTGTGGGGAAGGGGGGCGGGCGGGGGGGACTTACTTGATGTTGTTGGCGTCCGCCACGGCCGCTGGGAATGACGAGGTGGAGGAAGAGTCTTTTATGGGCTTTGTGGGCGGGCCTAAGACGTGTCCCGGCACCCAGCCCTCGGCGGCCGGTGATTGGCTGTCGGCCGGCCGGTACACCAGGTACATGTTCTGCTGATTGGTGGCCAGGATCTGCACCGCCTCCCCCTGGCTGACGCTGATCTCGTTCTCCTTGAGCGCTGAGTAGTCCTGAGTGACCCGCATGGTGGAGGAGACGCCGTTACAGCCGCCGTCTCCGTCCTGGGGGGAAAGGACAAGGTTAAGGTGCGTCTATGTCGGAGGGATAACAGACCTGCTGGCTGCGCACGAGCTGAGGAGGAGGAGGAGGAGGAAGGAGGCGTCACATTTCCAGTTTCCACCAATCACATGTTAGATTCCACAGAACCAATAGCCCGAAGTATGGAAGCCTGTTAGGGCCACTAAGAAAAACATTGAACTAAGAAAAAACTAAATTTTTAGGAAAGATATGACTTTTATCGTTTTTTCTGACTTTTTCCTCAGAATTCTATTTTTTCCTATTTTACTCTGCAGTACTGAAGCCTAAAAAAAAATCATCTGACCTTTTCCAGAAACGGAAAATAAACCTTCCTCAATTGTTTTCTTAGTTTTCTGAAATAAGTCTGATTTCTGAGATTAACATCGGACTCCTGATACATTTCAGTGTGATCCAGGTGATCTGGGTTGACCTTGGATGATGTGAACATTAACTTTTATAGACCTTTATATCTTTCCAACATTGTTTGACACATTTGTCAGTGGAGGAGTTGGGCTGAGTGATCCTGCAGAGAACCGGGGGGGCCTCCTGCAGACACGGCGCCTAAGTAGGCCAGGAAGCAGCCTGGAGTTTAACCTTGGCTGCTTCACGCTCCATTTAAACTGCAATCTGCAGCAGCTAAACTCACCCTGGACTCGAAACACGAAGAGCCGCCGTTGGACTGAGACACCTTCATCTGGCTCTTCCCCCTCTCCAGTTCCTTGTCGCCGAGGCCGACATCTGAGGAAGGCCGGCTTTTAGACGACATTGTGGGCCGAGTCCCCGACGATGAACGGTTTCTGGTCAGTGACGAGCCGCTCCCGCTAGTCTTCTGATATTCGATGGGACTCTGCAGAGCTGAGTCACAGTTTGGAAAGTTTGTTCAACTTTTTATCAGTTTAATCTAAAATTAGTGTCATAATCTGAATTTCACGTTATGGCATGGAGACAAAAAACGCTTCTTTGTGCAGCAAAAACTATACTTATTAAAGGATGAACGCATCTAAAATGAAAGACAATGGAAAAGATGAAAAATATTAAAAGCTAAAGACAATTAAAATATATAGATATATCAAAGTCACGTTACAGAAGCAGTGGAAATTGACTATGGAATGAGAAAAGTGCCATAATGAAAAACAAATACAGCATTTAATAATTCATCTGGTGTCATTAATTTAAACAGGAAATAATCACATTCAATAAATTAATTATTCAAACGTGATCATTAATTTAACACTGAAATAAATACATAATTAATCAAATTTATGTATCTACTTTAAAAAATGAGTAAATAAACTGAAAATGAGTTCAATTAACTAATTTACTTATTTGAAAACAATTATTTCACTTTAAGATGGCAGTACAAGGACGATAAAATAATTGTTGAAAAAAAAATTAATACTATATTTAATTATTCAATAATAACTTAAATAACTTCTGAAGAACAAGAGAAATTGTGAAAAAATTTTGAATTATTTCTGAAGTTTTTAAACTTGCATTGTTGGTAGATGGATCAAGGCTGAAAATGAAAATGTCAGTTTCAAGAAAGAGAATTTTCCTCGTTCAAATAATTTATAAATACATAAAACATGGAGAGTCTAAGAACTGAGCCCTGGGGAACCTATGGAGGATTAAAGGTGCCACAATGTATTAATTAAATAAATCATTAATTAATTACATAAATGTGTCATTGATTTATCAAATCATTAAATAAATATTTAAATAAATTATTAAATAAATAAATATATCACTAATTCATTAAAATACAATGCATTGCATGTGAATGC
>JAVQJG010264554.1:0-21438 GCA_036024015.1 Craterocephalus amniculus
TAAATAACACATTATTGTATTACAATATTTTTTTTCCAGGTGGGAGAAATACAGTATGACACAACTACAATAATGTATAAGATGAATAGGAAAGTAGAAAGGTGTGTTATTTAAGTGAGCTGTTTAACTGAGTGACAGATAATGTGAAAGTGTGTCATTATGCAAGCTGTCATCTGGGTAGACCAACTGTCTGTCAAAGTGGAAATTCCCCACTTAAGAGAGGCATTCAAATGAAAACTGTCACTGAACAACAAACATGCATGCAGAAAAAGGTGAGTTTTCGTTTATTTACTCTGTTGGGGACAAAATGAAAAGGAAATGATCAGAGGTTAGGCCCCTAAAGTACACCATTGATATTCTATTACAGGTCTGATTTCACCTAATGGCTTATGCGGTGCATGTTTACTGCCTTGAAATAAGTAAACCACATTGATCTTGTGCCTTAGCACTTGTGATTTTACGTGTAAATAAAAATTAGAGCCACTCATACTGCACTACATGCTATATTTTCAAGGTGAATGCCTTTTTATTTTCTGACTCAAGGGCGTGTTCACTGCTGCTGCAGCATTCAGCGATGGACCTGTAACCTTTCCTATAGAAAAATTTGAATCATTCTCCAACATTCATATGATACCCACATAAATTTGGGCCTCCATCAGCATTACAGCAGGAATAGATGGTCACCTATCCCAGAATGCCAAGCATCTGAAAGGCCTGAGAGTCCTTGGGATAAGGTGGTTGACCCTGAACAAGCCTCACTGTATCACTAGGGGTCTTCATTTGCTCTTTCCCCCTCCTTTAGGACCTTTCATTCTTCCTCTGTCTTTCCCTTTTTCTATACCACTTCCACACTGCCATCTTCCTTTTTTATTTGGTCACTTAAGCTGTGGAACTGTGGTCTCCATCCCCCGTTTTTCCAATCTCCTCTCAAATTTATTGGGTTCAGTGGAGGCCTTCCTGTCCTTCTACCGTGTGGAAATAGAGATCAGAGTATCCATTACTACGACAGAGATGGATGCGGGTCCCCGTGCACCGTCCCCATAAGAAGGACATCAAAGGGAGGTAGCCCCCTCTTTTCGGCATGACCCCCCATACAAGACTCCCCGCTCTCACCTCATTATGCTGCTCCCTCATAGCCGTTTTGATATAAAACCCACCACTATGGACGGAGAGCTGCGAGTCTCCCTAACTACATGGCCATCCCATCAACATCACTTTCATTACAAAACATGAGATGCCGGGGGAGTCAAGGACAGTGTGGTAATAAATGAGGGTGGAATACATCTGGAATCATTGTCATATGGGTTAAGCATTACACAGACTTCATTCTGCATTGGTAAATCAGCGGACAGCACTTGCAACCTTCTGAGGTAATAAAGATACAGGTTGTGGTGTGGGGTCTCGCCCGGGTGGAACCCACAGAAACAGAATGGCAAGAGACTTTATAGGCTTCCTCAGAACAATGTTGAATTCACAGTCAAGGTAAAAGTATGTAAAACATGGCTGTACTGCTTGTAGGATTCAGGTATTTGATGGGAAATGTAGTTTAAAGGGTTTTATTCAAAACAAAAGGGAAAATGAGGTGAACTGGACAAGTTTGTAACTATAGCTTCAACTTTAAGTTCTTCAATTGTGAAAAAGCATGTATATATCATATTTGTGAGTGTCAAAAAAGAATAAAATGATATATGTACTCACTCGGTGGTACAGGAACTATCTGGTTTGGATAAGGTGGATGCGGTAGTCCAACAGGGGTGAGAGGTAGGACTTCTTCTGTGCTGCCAGAGCGCTGGATGGCCAACTCTACCTCCTCATCAGTCAGTCCTGGAATCAACACACACACCTTTAAAGCATTTAAACTATGTGCAAGTACTGGAGCATTAAGGTGAAATTCCGAAGTGCTCCTTGGCCGTAATAAAGTAACTTTAAATACTTCCCAAGCTCCTAACAACTCTTTTAAGTACAATTCAGGGAGTATGCCAAATCTCATTCAATTTTACCAACCCTCCTCTCAAAAATGTATTTTCATTTCATATTTCAGATATACCATTGAGACTTCCAGGGACATCCATCAAAGGAAGTGCAGAAAGGTTCATACAATGAAATTTGAAACTCTGCGAGCCTATTAACTGCCACCAAAGGCAAAGAAAATAAGACTCTGTCCACTTCTCCAGTTATATTTCCCATGTGGAGATTTCATACACCCCAGACAGCGAAAATGCATTATTTTAATTTCTTCATTGTAATGTAAATGTATTACATAATTTTGCAAATGCCAATATAATTTAATCTTCAGATCTTTTTAATGATTTTAGTGATGATTAAATTGCAAAGGGCTCCCTGATGGAGAATCAGAGGGGAGGAGAGAAAAAAAAATCTAATATGAACATCTCCTTTTGTAGCAAGAAAAGATTTTATTTCAGGCACCATATGCAGCCATTGCTGTGGCTCTCATCATTTAATGAGTATCTTGGTCTAAACAAAAGAAAATAATTACAACTTCTGATGAACTATATGAAAAACATAATTAACCCATTTATACAGAAACTGTTGAAAGAAAGCTGGTGACAAAGAGCCAAATGTGGAACATATTGCATTTTGCATTTCTTAAGATGTTGATGGATGCAGTTCTTCTAATAAACATAGGAAAGAATACATTTTATGTTTAATTCGTCTCACTTAAAGTTGCACTACTAAGTCACCTCTCTGGCTTAATGAAAGAAAACCCTCTTTGCAAGTGAGTCCTTTACTTGATCAATTCCCTTGGGATTTAAAAAATATATATACATGCTTAGAAGAAATCTATGTCCATCATATGAGACACACTTGACACCTGGAAAGGGACCAGATGTTTCAGGAGATGACTAAGACTCAACAGTTACTTGACAGAGTCAGATTACAGTATCCTGGTACATTGCTTAATTCACAAATCCCACTGAGCTGCTCATGTAAATGATAAATGGACTGCATTTACAATATAGCACTTTTCAAGTTTTGTTGACCACTCAAATGCTTTCACTCTACAAGCCGCATTCACCCATCTACACACACACACACACACACTTACAGCACGTCTTAAGTCTATACAGTATCATGTATCAGCAGCCAAAAAGGTATAAACAAATTTTCCTATAATCTAGCACACAGCTGATGCCAAACTGAGGTCCCTCCAGTCACCTATTTGAATGCACAGAGGAATGACCATGAAAATTGTTGAATAATTGAAGGCAAACATTGGCCGGCCTGAAGTCTACAGCAGGTCCTGAGTGCCAGGAAGTGGTGAGAGCCATGTGCTGAGTTTGTGTAGTCAGACTACACTGTCAAATAAGCAATAATGTGTCCCTGGACTCCCGATTCATCTGACCACAGCAGACTACATGGTGACAGACTATTGAGTGAGAGTTTCTGCAATCTCAGTTTCGCCAAATAAAGGAAAGTAGCAGCGGATGAGGAAAAAGAAAAAAAATCCCTTTCACCTTGAAATGTTGAGCCCTTATTTAACTCTACATTTAGATTGCTATTGAGATTAAAATATGTACATCTTAATAGCTGTTGACATCTCTGATGTTGTTTATGGAGCAAAGGATGTTTCTAAACCCAGCATGAAACAAAACACATGGAAATTCCTTATTTCTAGTCAAAATGCAGCTAACTAAGTTGTGTTGTAAGCTCTGATCTGTTTATTGTTGAGTGGAAGATGACAGCAAATAAAAGAAGTCTCAGATCCAAAAGAAAAAAGGAGAACAAGGTGAATATGAGTTTTACATATAAAAGGAAAATACAAAAAAGGGACTGGGAATTTATTATGGGTTCCAAAACCTGTGGAGTGACCCCTGCACCCCCATTTCAGATCGACCTGTGGGGAGATGAATTTTTAAGACATAAATTACATCTAATGACGACACCATAAAAAAGAACAATAATGGAAAGCTATTCTGTATTTGATTATACTGTATTATTTGGTGCACCTGATACACGTAGTGCCTGTTTATGACTCGCCGTATTAGCAGATGCTCTGCCAAAGCATTTGCTTTGACCTTGCCATTCTCATTGGGGCATGAAATTACGGTGCTGGCACCTCGATATTACAGCTATAAATACTGTAAACTGCATATCTGGGCTACGTTTTCTATTGTCTTTCAACATAAACCTGATCGGTATTTATTTAAAGGAAAACCCATTGCTCGTCAGGTTATTTACAGCTCTATTTTCAGAGGCTCATATTCTCTGGACATTTTTTAAGGGCAAAGGGGCGGCAAGGCTCCAACATTAAATCTACTTCTCCGATTCTGGCACTTCTGGACTTTATGGGTCAGGACCTACCCTGGACAGCCAATTATAAAAATTGCTTACTAAAATATTTTTGGTGATAAGATGTGAATGGCTTTATTGCTGACCTCCAAAGCTTGAATTATGAAGTTGCCCTTGAGTGAATATTACTTACATTTTGAATATAATATCTGGAAAAAAAAAAAAGCATGGCATGGGTCATAAACAGATGGAGGTCAATGGGTTATTCAGAGAAAGTTCAACCTGTGCAGGTACTGTAGCGGAGAGAGGGATTTTACATGCCATTTGGTTCCGTACAACTGCTTGAAAATGGCATGCCCTAAATAATGACCACTCTCATACAGTATTCATTTATGTATTAAAAAAAGGACTCTGCTCTCATTTCCCTGCTTTATCGCCTTGTACTTATGACAAAGTAGGCAAGGCCTCGGCTAGGTGGCGCCGTGGAGTAATTTATAACCACATCAATCCCTTTACCTTCTACACAGGCCTTGGTCATTGTCATTTTTGTCCGAGAGGTGAGTCACATAACCCCACTTACAAACGGCATCCTATTAATATCTGGGACGATGAACCTTACCCTTACCTTCAAACCAGGTATGCTAATGGACAAAAAGCCTACCTGTGTCCCCCTGACCCTGGACCGCCGGCCCTTTACTCAGGGTGAAATCTATTAGCATCATTTATTCAACTCAATAACAACCAGGATGGCATAAAAAACAAATAAGTAAAGCCATCATTTATAGCTCACTGACAGAAAAGACACTCGGCTGGTTTCATATTCTGTATTCATATGAGCAGCAAAGATGAATGTGCACTGTGTGCTTTACCTTCTCAAACAAACCACATTCAGTTGGGCAATCAGGGAGCTGCTGAGTGATGTCAGTGCAGGGGCCACGGTCAAAGTGACACGTTGAAAGCTGGAAAGTGCTGTTGACTTTGTCCTGAGAATTAGATTTTTGTGGCAATTATGTGTGTAACTGCTAATTGTCTGGGCTAAATGGCGGCGCCAAAATGAGGTCCAATGCTCTTTACTTGTTACAGCTGCTAATTGCAGATGACAAAGACAGCACAATTCTCTAGATTAGACCGCAATGAATTATATTTCACTCAAACCCAATAGAATTTACTTAAGCTTGGTACAAGTCCAGCAAAATTGCATCAAGATTGCTGTATGACAGCTTAAAATGCAATTCATTTCCCCGCTCCTGGTACAGAAGGAAAAAGCATCTCCGTGTTTAAATCTTGATTTATATTGAATCAAAGTGACAAACTTTCCATATTTCAGTCACTTTATTCAACTTCAAGGACTCAAGAAGGGCAGCTAGAAATATCGGACTGCATAATTGCCAATTCATACGCTGATATTGACAGTAGAAGGAAAACAGAAAATTATATTTTTCAATGAATATTGAAATAAACCACACTATTATGATCTCGTGGTGAGGAAAAAAGGAGATGTAACCAGAGAAGCTTCCTTCAGCAGAGATTAGGGCACAAACGCGCAGGGAAATAGTAAGCATGACTGAGATTATTGTGTAAAGAATCTGCAACATGCAATCAAAGTGGGCCCTATTTTCCCCTTCATCAGATGTCCAGCATGAGCACTAGCAGCAAGAGAAATCCAATTTAAATCCCACTCTGCTGGGAGATGGTATTGTTTCATTTTATGTGTGCTTTGACATTTCTGGCTGTTAATATAGAGTAAAATCAAGACGTATTTACATAAATATGGCATTAAACTGTATTAGAAATTAAGACTGACACATTTTTTGCGGTGACTCTTGAATGAGGAGGATGATTGAGTTCCTGTGTCAAAAGGTGACAATGCAGTCTGGTTGCAGATGCAGAAACAGTCTCGGTTTGTGCAAACACCTACTGCACCTCAATTTAGAAAAGTTTCAACTGAATTCATATTTGTGCTTTTTTATGGCTTGTGTGAGTGGACAATTTAAAATAGATCACCTGCCGCTATAAAACCCAGATTATGCTTACTGTAGAGAGGATGAACAGAAATGCCTCTTGCACTGAAACTGTTCATCGGAAACACAACTCATACTGATGCATAATTCATAATAGAGGAAACGCATTTCATTTACCTCATTGCGAAAAACCTCAATGATTTTTATCACTTCAAGAAATAGATTTTATTTTACTTTCAGCTTAGATTAGTTTTGACTAAATGACAGACAGATATAACTTCACATTCTTTTATCCTGACACAATTTCCCGTAACAAGAACATTCAGTGATACTGCTCAAATCTCAAAATTATTGTGCTGAAGTGAAATCGAAAGAACCAAAAATTACCCATTAAATAACTACGGGGATATGGGGAAGGTTAAAAGATTTCCAGGTTCACTGATGAATGACTGTACAACAAAAGTCCAGAGCTGTGCTTAGAATACTGCAGAGAGCTACCCAAACATACTTTGAGTTAAGTGTTTCACTTCTTAGAGCTATATGCTCGCTCTTCTTATGATCAATGTCCTCATGCAAATCGAGAGTTCTTGCTTAGATCTACAGTGGGACTGATTTTCCAAAATAAATCTGCATTAAAGCTTCATACATATTTCATGGGCTTAAAGTGCAGTAAGAGCAAACTGTTTTGGAGAGTGGAGCTCCACAAATGTTGCAACAAAGCTGAAGGTGGGAAAGAAAATGAGATGTAACATGACATCATTGGGTGAAGATGGGGCCTTGAAAATACCAAACAGCACATTAGAAAAGCACTGTCAATAATCAGACCCAAAGATGAAGAAAACTTCCAAAGATATGAAGAATCATTACAGTCTTATGAGATGTACGTAGTGGCAGCTGGCAAACATGGATTTGGTTTCAGGTTTCTTTCCCCAATCACAGAGCTTTTAGGCTCACTTTTCAGTGTTTGGCTTCTCTAATGCTGCAGGCAAAGTCCCTCAGCACGGTAGAGGTAAAGTCCCTTAAGTACTGAACAGTTTCGCAACCAGCTAAAATAAAAACACTCATCACAAGGAGTTTATCTGAGGTAAGGATGTCTACTCCCCCCTTGCATATTGTCACTGCTTACTCAGAGACCTACTATTCCACTGCTGCATTATGTTGAGCTGACTCGTAAGTGCAGAGTAATACAATTTTCTGCAAGTTTTATTGCAGAAACAATATTCAATGTATTAGAAAAATCTGAACGAATGGCCAAAAAAAAAGATAAGAAAAGTGATGAGGCAGCAACCTTCTCTGCTTAAAAAAATCACCCTGGTTTGTGCATTAAATTTATGATAACCATTAAATTAAGTAAAAGGGTTAAAATGCTAGAAGGCAATATTGATCATTCCATTGAAAACTCAGAGGGAGTTTGTCAATATTAATTTTCCTGAACCCAAAGGAGGATCCAAACTGGTATGTCATTTATTCACGGGGCCTGAATTGTTCTCTGAAGCTAAATCGACCGCTTATTAGAACCCCCAGGGTAAAGAGCTATGGCCACAACCTTTGACCCTAACAAACCAGGTTTACCAGAGGAGAAAAATAAATAAATAAATAGAACACCATGTCTGTATTAGTGACTAACAACTGAAAGCAAAGAAACACAAAGGCCTGATCATTTTATTATTTTAGCTTTTACAAATTATATTTAGTATGAACCGAGAAAATTCTCTCACCTTTCTTCTTCAAGAAGGCTTTCCTGGTAGCCAGAGGGCTCTGTCGTACTTTGGGATTCTGTAGAAATTTTACAGCAGTGGTAATCTGGGAAGAGACAAATCTGATTTTATTTCTCATAATGACATAATGTGAGTGGAAGAAAATAAGCTGTGCAGGAAACCGATGCTTTTAACAGTACAAAACAAGAGTCTAGACCTTCCTTAAAGAAAAAGGTTCATTATAAATCATGCCTCGCCAAAAAAAAGAAAAACAACCCTCAAATGGATTCCATTTGATAGTTGCTTTTACCCCCCACCACACGCCCAGCCGTGAGGAAAAAGACCACCTGACCACTTTCCAGCTAAATGTGGGGAATGACCAAATCAGCAGTTATAAAATTAGCCCATCAAGAGTGCCGGACAAATGGAGTATGGAGCTTAATTTGCTATTACCCTCTTAAAGACAAACTTCCATTCTTAAGTGTGCAGTGGAAGAAAATCTATACTTAATGCAGAGGTGATCATTTGTATCTAATAACTTGAGAATCCTAGGCTGAAAACTTCTGTAATTCTTTCAGTTAAAAACCTGCCATGATCAAATCACCCAGCCTGACTGTTGTAATGACTTGAAACGTTAATGCACCAGAACGTTAAATAGCATCAGAACATCAGTAGTTTTAAGTGCACTGCGTTCATCGATTCTATTATGTTTTCCTTCGAGATGCACCTTAATTTTCCACACAGTATGCATTTCCAAGAATTGAGGGGAGAAAAAAAAAAAAAGAGTCTTCCTCAAATGGCATTAAAACATAAATTTGAAGTGGGCGCCATGAAGTGGCGCCTCCTAAAATGGATAAATATGTAAGAACACAGGGAAAGGAGAAACACACTGGAAGGGAGGTTTCGATGACTTATTATCGCACCTGTGGTCCCCGTGATTCAATTGTAAAAGTCATCCCTCTAATAGCTTGAAAGGTTTTGATTACTCTTCTTTTCTCTTAGTGTTAAAAGACACAAAGTGATTGAGCGCCCTGCCGGTGGTAATTCATTTTGGGTAATGCATTGCATATACTATGTACCTGTTTCAATCTCAAAGAATTGCAGTTTAAACTTGTCCAATGGGCCGGAGTGGCAGGGAAGCTGTTTAAAAACAGCCAAGTTTCTATGACAAAGGGTGGAAAAGCATTCTGATCAAACTCAGAATAAATTAATCTAACTTTCCAACCAGCTACACATGCTGTTTCCACACATATATACAAAAAAATTATTCAGAACCAATTATTACAAAACCTATCAAAAAGCACCAGATTCATCTCAGGAGATGCTGCCACTATTTATATGAGCACTAATCTACCATTTCACAGCGACATTACTGTGACCTTGATGTACACAAGGGTTACGCAAGAGGTATGGAATTTCCTGGATGTCTATATGCTGAAGGCTTATTAAAGTCAGTCACCCGGAACCTTCATTGTGACAGCCAGATTAAACTATTTGCATGGTGTACCCCCAACTGATGTTCTGGTCCAAAAGATACAGTCAAAACATGGCGAAAATATCCCTCTGATAACAAGGAAGAATCGTTCGGCTCTTGGCAAAACTCGCGCTGTTCAAGTATCCGAGATGAAAGACACAGCTTGCGGTAAAGGCAGAAACCAGAGATAATGAACATGCCAAAATCTAATATTCCAACTTTCATTCCAGTAAACTACAAAGTGATGTGGGGCCTTTGAGAGGTAATGACCTAATAGACAAAGAATATGCTGAATGAGCAATCCTTGTTTACATTCCCTGAAAATTTCTGGAGCACAATATTGACAAGAACATTGTATCAATGTTAACAGGCATAAGTGTGATACCTTAGCGAGGACCGCAGCTTGCTCAGCGGCAAACTAATGAGGCAAACGTCCATTTGGTTAAAACTGTAGTGGTAGATCTTAAGGGAGAGGAAAAGTGCACTTCTTAGCAGATGACATAGATGCTTTGCACAAGTTCCATCCAGACATCTCAATCAATTATAACCACATTGCACAGATTTCACTCTTGTTATTGACTTTTTGATCACCCCAGTTACAGTGTTGGGTAGCACACAACTGGGCTTTTAGGGGGTAAGATGGATGGCAGTACAAGGTGGGTTGGCAGCATAAATAACAAAATAATTTTTAAAAATTGATGGATTTTCTTTGTAACAAAAGGAAAACCCACGGCTTTCGGCTTTTTAAACAATAATTAGAATTTTTGTAAAGCTTTGGCTACTAATGCACCATACGGTTCTATGTAAAGAGCAATAATCTTTGCAAACCAGATAACCAATAAAGTGTCAGGTAAAGCCGAAAAAGAGGTGAAAACTCAATCACAGGAAGAGATAACATTAACCAACACACTTAAAGGGAGTGAACTTGATGAACAGACAAGATTACAGAAATGTTATTGAGTTTGAATTGGACCAGACTTTGCACCGCACTTGTCTAAAAATTACAACAGTGATACCTTGAACTGTGAGAAATGAGGAGGAAATCCAATTATGTTCGAACCACATGGATGGACGCGGGAGGGAATCCATGTAACCAGTTGTATATTATTGCTTTAACTAGTAACAGTGCTTAACTATAACATTACCACAAGACCTATGGATATTTTGCTTTATGGGGATTTTGGAGAAGGTGGTGAATGAGGAGTCAGGATATAGATAAATTTAAAAGATAATGAAAATAAAAAAGTTCGAACAGAAAGCCATTCTGCGTCTTATATCAACTTTATTTTGACTGGTTTATAAAGTTATTTTAAGCTTTTGAGATGATGTGACCAAGGTTTTTGATTTAAAATATTCCGTTTTATCACATAATCACTATAAACTTAAACTGGATTAAGAAAAAAAGTAGGATAATATAAGGATATCATTGTGACTTTATCATCTTAAAAGATGCAATGCTGGTAGCTAAATCAGTGTTTGCGCCTTGAAACCTTTACACATTTTAACAGAGAAACCATACCAGACACAGTCTTAAACCAGTTTTTTCCATCTGAAATCTCAATGTATCAGCAACTTACACGCTGCATAAGACTATTTAAACCAAAGACAAGTTCACCTCTCACTTCTTTTTTGCATTAAAAAGATAACATTGCAATGATCAAGGCTACGCCATGTAATCCTTTTCACTAAAACATGAAGATAATTTCTGTAAAACAATGCAGAGATTTGGAGGGCATGATGGAACAAAAAGTTGGGATGGGGATGCGATGGAGGGGCTAAAAGGAAATCATTAGCAAGTATAGGATTCGGTCTCACTGTGAATCAATTCATTCCAAATTGCCCTGGCCTGTACATTTGTGGAGAAGTGCCCCTGATATAATAACAGACTGATAGACATGAACAAAAATTGTGTTAGGCTAGTCTCAAATTTCCCCCCCAAACACACGTTTGGAGGACCAAAAGCGAGAGAAAGTGAGAGACGGCAAAAAATGAAGCTCTATATTAATTTGGTGCTTTCATGGATGATCTGCTATCAGGGGCAGCTGTCTTAAATGACTTAACCCAATACCTTCCTGATATCAGAGCCCTGCCAGAAAGGAATTAAGTTTTAATGCAATTATTGTATTTCCTTTGGTCGCCCCACTGCTTGATGTGGCCAACAGTGCTTTTTATTCTTTTTAAAAGAGCAGCTTTAAATGCCCTTCTAATTGTGACATCTTTCCCGCCTTAATGTGACCTTTAGTAGAGGAAGCAAGGCCTCATGGGAGCAGCTGTTGGGAGTTATTGACCCTGAGAGACATCAGGAAGTGAGGTGCAGAACCAACCATTTAGCATGTATTCAGTTTTTCACAGCAGAAGCTTCAAGAGCCCTTCGGTAGATAGAGCCACTCATACAAAAACGCCACAAGAAGAACCTTTTGTTTCTTGCCTTTTTCCCCCCCAACATTGCTTTTTCAGAAAAGCTTATGTGAGGAAATCAGTCATTAACACAGCTTAACTTCAGCATGAGTAAAATCTGATAAAGATGTGGTGAAACGTGGGCTTGTTTCTCCTCCCTCGGCCAGCTGCAGGTTCACAGAACCCTACTTTACATCTGTACTGTAAGCATATGGAGAAATATATCAGGTCGCTGTTGCGTTCTGCATTATACTCTACAAATGTGGTCAATCGTTATTGAATGACCCTAACTTTTTGAAATTTAAAGGTCGGAGTCGACATTTCAGTTGATGAAAAAGGGGTCATGGAAAACTTCATTGACATTTGCTATGCAAAGGTTTAAAAATAACATTCCGCGCTGTATCAGTGTCAGAGCCATGGGCAAGACTGCAAACATGACATCAAAAGCAGATTATGCAATTTTGGTAAAGGGGGGTTGTTGGAGGGAAATCAAGCTTTTTTTCAAGACCACTGCATATACAAACCAAACTTTCCATTCAGCAGCATTTCCCTCCAACAACTCGTTATTGCGAACATGGAAAAGTTGAGTAGGTTTACTGGTGAGAAACACCGAAAGTGGACTATATTAAAATACGAAAAATGTGCAAAGGGAAGATAAACACACATTATAGGAACAAAGCGGCTTTTCTCTGATCGTCTTAGCGTACTATACAGAGAAGCAAGCAACTTTTATGACGGTGTAAAGTGGTGTGACATTTGATGGTTTAATTTGCTTGATATGCATGAAGATTTTATGCTTGCTTCTTTTACAATGCACATTTTAGTGTTGATGTAAAAAAATAAGGTCAATTTGTTATATGTACATTAACTAGTTATATTTAATTTGAAATAAAAAGAAATATTAAAAACTACATATCCAACTACCAACAAGTATTTTGAAAATAAAACAAAAAACTACAACAAAGTGACGGGTTTCTTAGAAGACAAACATGTGACACAGTCGGTTTAAAACTAGCTTGAGAGATATGATATAAAGCCAAGTCTGACATTTCTTAATGTGCAACTGTCAGTGGTGCCGCCCAGGGTTGCCCTTGCTAAACTAGCGAGACAGATGACTGTTTAGATAAGGACAACCCCAGTGGTGCCCTGAAAGCCCCGAGAGCCCGCATGACTGAAGAGGCGCAACTCTGCCAGTGACACCTCTCTTTCATCCGCTTTGGACAACAAATACTTTTATAGCGCACATATTCCTTTTAATTCAGGTAAAAGGCTCAAACAGAGAGTCTGGAGCTGCTCTGAGAGATGAGGGTCATCAGAGATTAACCCATGGCACTTTAGCAGTGGGGGTGCAAGAGGGGAGTCGCAGTCAAGCACAACAAACTACTTAGCTACCGCAAAACATTCCAGCCCCTTCTCAGCTGCAATCCAGTAATGGATACTTCCTCAGCTCCTCGATTGGTCAAAATGTTTTCATACAATAATTTAATTCAGAAACACATTTACAAAGCAGGAGTAATCAATTTTAATTAGTTCTTTTTTTTTTTCATTCGCATAAAATTTAATGTACTGCCATCGATCTCCTTTGTTCTTTAATGCAGTGCCTCTTTCCTGTAATTCAAAGGTTTTTTTTTCTTTTGCAGTCAGTGATGACAATTTGTGACAAGCAGCTCTGTATGCTTTTTAGTGTGGTACCAATGCATTTCCAAACACCAAAGACCTTTATATCGAAGCGTGGTCAGAAGGGGATTTTAATCATGTGACTTTAAAAAAGTTTTATATTACAAAAACTAAATCTCAAAAAAACAAACCTCTATAAACTCTACCATAAATAAACACAGCTCATTGTATACAATTTGTATACAATCATAAGCTGTAGAGAGACAAATGCAACAATGGCAAAACACCATACTTCAACTGGAACTTCGGAAGTTTCCAGAGCTTTTCAAAATCATTTGAAAATACCACAAATACTTAAAAAGTTCTAAAACTTTTTAAAGAAAAACAGAAAGGAACTTCAAAATGCCTCATACAGCGCATCAGATGCTCATGAAATTTGTTTCATTTTAAAACTGTAAAAACTCCACAGATGACTGAAATGGCCAAAAACATACGGGGGAAAAAAAATCTATTTTTCCTTAAATAATCAGATTTTTCTTATAACGGGTGTTAGCCTTCGCTATGCCAACATAAAGAAACAAAAAGTGTCTTCTTAAAACCAATGCTGCTCTGTGCATTGTCCTTCATACAATCAAGGCCCGCTGGCCTTTCACATTCAATTAGTTGATTGAAGCAAAACGCAAGCGGCACCAGCGGCAAACAACGTGAAGCTTGTGTCCGAGCGACACACCACAGAAGTTGTGTTGTGGTGTCAGGAGAAGAGCTGCCTCCGTCAGAAGCAACTTACAGTGACAAGCTTATCCTCCTCTGTTGTTCCAAACTGCTCCTCTCAGAGAGGAATCACCCACCCACTGAGACACACACACACAAACACACACACACTCTGAATGCACGCAGCAACGCAAGTTGAGTTTAACCACCTCGATAGGCAAATATAAGCCGAGGTCGGGTGAAGATGCCGCAAGTTGACATCAGATTTGCGTGCATCTTTGCCAGCCTGCCAAATTGATTAATAAAACTAAAACAGAGAGGTCAGTAAAGAGAGAGCGAAAGGTGTCCTTTTATTGATCAAATTATTCCGTCTTGGGTACATAGCACTGTCGGATGAGACTAAAGTCGCAAAGGCAACTCAACAGATTGTGACATTCCAGTGACATTGTAATCGTGCGTCAACTCTTCTCAAGTCAATAGGCTGAATACACTAATCATGTGTCTTGGATCAGCAATTTCATGGTCTTCAAAGGGGGCCAGGAATTGGTGGCATGACCCTCCACACAGGGTGAGACCCCTCTTTCCTCAGCGAGTGCCACATAGGGAAGAAGAGGCGAAGGATGGTGTTAAGGGAGATGCATAGAGGCAGGATCAGAGCCAGAGAAGATGAACATCGCCATCTACTGGCCATGACTGGGTCAGGGTGGTGGCGAATGTTTAAAGGGGGGGGAAGCCTGGCAGTTTACCCTTGCGGCCTGTCTTTCACTGAGACCTGTCAGAAACATTTAGACACACTTGCCAAGACAATGGGCCACACATCTACAGTGACAGACGAGTCAGAGTGAAATCACCGTCAAATAAGGGGGGAAACTTAAGGCGGTAGGGCTTTCTTTCTTCGATTTTAGAGCAAGAGTCTGTAACAGATCACACTAAGTGACAAAGAAAAATGTTGGCTAAATTTCTTTTTCTGGAGGCGATCAACGACCATGGACAGGCTAGCCTCACTGAGTGGGATAATCATACAAAGAGCTTGGCGCTGACAGCATTAAAAAAAAACAGGGTCAGAGAGAACTTGCCTTTCATCTCATTTAGCCCAATCATGGAGAACACAAAGACAGCTCGTCAGATTGAATCACAATTCTTCCTTTTAACCTTTCCAAGAAAAGTTGTTAATTGAAGATGAACTGACTGGGTCCAAAACGTGACGGCAGCGTGCCGGTTTACATGCCCCACCTGAACATAGGCCACCTTTTTCTCAGCAGCTCAGAACAAACAGAATTTTCAGATTTTGCCACATAATTGTCCAACAAAGTGTAACTAAATATAAAATGTGCATACCCATAAAAAAAAATAACTTTTTCAAATAAAAACCAATAGCCAAAATGTAAAGAAAAAAAAAAACAAAAACGCTCCCTTCACAAAATGTATGTCTTGTAAAATGACTAAACTTAACATATGGAAAGACAAGAACCAGAGGAGAAAAAACTTGTAATCAGAAAGGAATGTTGCGTGTCACTGCAGCACAGCGCCCATACTTTTTCTGACTACATGACAACTCAAGGCAGTGGTCGAAGTTTATGTGTTGACACCCATCTTCACTGTACGCCGAGTCACATGGTTGGTGGGGGGGAAATGCATGTTTTACCAGCCTCCACCAGAAGAATGAGGGAAGGAGACGACCCACAGTGAACCACCATGTCACACAGGGTGGCGTGTTACAGCAAAGGGGCTGAGTTGGCAAGCAGCTCAGCAGCAGACGCGCACCTGTTCTGACATTTTCTGTCGACCTTGACACAGAAAACACATGACAATGCCACTCTCTGCATTTCAAAAGTACAGGCTGTTTTTTCTAAGCCCCTTCACTTCTCCTTTTCTCATCCCCATGATACCTAAAACCACTTTCCATACACTTGTAAAAGCACGACGTAGCACTTCAGCTGTACGGACGGACAGGCAGGACGTCAGTTGCGTAGCAGTGAATAGGATAAGAAAAACAAAATGAATCTTCAAAGGAAAAGCAATCATTTAAGATGAGAGAGATACGTACCAGGCTTGTTCAGGGTCAACTAAGGAGTGTTGGCATCCATCTGTGCTGGTTGACTTTTTTTTAAAGGGCTACAAGCCACTAATACCTCACTTTCAGTCCACAGTAAGAACAATCTGGAGTTGACAGAGGCCTCATCCACTGCTCTCTATATATATCATCTGCTTCTCACCCTTTCCTTTGAAGTTCTTGACAAAGCCACGATATACCCATCCATCTACTATTTTAATCAAAGAGAAAGGAAAGTGTTGCTGCCAGGAGAGCTGCACAGGAAAACAAATGCAATCTTCTTGTTAATCACTGCATTAACACAAAGTCGACAGTCTTGATGCACATGCCAGAGAGGAGAGTCGGTCCAGGTGTTGGATAACTGTCAGCTGTACCAGCCGGGAACTTTTTCACCGTGCTAAACCTCCCGCTTCAAAACTGGTCTGCGCTTAATAATAGCTTCTTCTGTCATTTTCCTTTTGAGTGCTGGAGGATGCAAAGACATCTTGGCAAGGATTTCTGTATGCTGACGGACTGAAGCAGAGTATAGATGAGGACACAGATGGACAGTTGCGATTGGTGAAAGCAAAAGACAGCTGAGATGTAAAGATGCATGTGGAAAGTATAACCAAAGGCGGGGGAAAAAACATTGAAAGTACATCCAAGGTATGCAAGACCTCCAAGAAACAAGTCCATACAATAATATTTAAAGAACACCAGAGTAGCCAGAAAAAAAAACTTGTCAAGACAGAAACTTGTCAGAAATTATTCATATAGCCGTCCCATGCAACACATATAAACTCATGCAGGTGAAGATGATGCCACAGCCAAAGTCTCAAGTAAGGCCATTCGGCACAATATTTTCATTTGCATGCTGTTTTTTTAAGCAGGTTTTATCTCAGTTTGTCTATTCTGTCACTTCCATTTTAGCTGAGGGAGTAACACATTAACCCTCTTCTTTTTTTCTCTCTCTCTCTCAGATTCCCCAGATAAAGCCACAATCTCTGGGTGCCACACACAGAGAAATGCTGAAAATCCCATTAGCATTTTGCTTTCATTATTTTTAATCAAACCCAGAAAACTGACACATATTAATTAATATCCATTACCAGCTTTTTTTGCCCCTCTCCCAGAGAAGACGTTCGGGGGGAAAAGAAGCAATTAACTTAACAAAATAATCAAAAAAATTGTTACAGAAATCTCTGATAAATGTCATAAGAGGGCCCATCTAAATGTAAGAAGTGTAATACATTCTTGCTGTCATATTCCATTAAACTGCTATTACAGTCTTGATAGAACTATTAGTCACTACATTATTAATAACATTAATGTATTTACATTTTTGGTGTACAAGCCTGCTTTCATGCTATAATTTATGATGGCGACTTCAGATATGTTATAACATTCCCCATCTGAGCTCTTTTGTGTTTATTATTGATTGTGAAAACAGTCAAAATCCCAAATCTAATACCCCTCCCCACTTCTCCCCCAACCCTTTAATGTATTGGAGTGGGCTGTTTACATTAAAGGACTGGAATAAAGTGCATTTACATCTGAAGCATAAGTTCATAATTTACATTCCAACATTTATTAGAGGTGACAAACGAGCATTTGGTCCACTCGTGCTTTTCCACAATGCAGCACTCATTCAATCCATATAAATTACAGCTGGGCTATGGAGTGCAAGAGCAAATTATTTTATTATATGTATGCATGTATGACTCTATAGGGGGTTACTAAGACAAACAGGGAATTACTTGATTAGGCCAACTGTGGTTAACTAAGAAAGAAATATGAGACTAAGTGTTAGGCCAATCAAAGTTTAGCATAAATGTTTGGACCTCAGTCAAAAATCAAAAACACGCAGATCTAAGTGTAGAAGCTTTAGATTGCTGTGTTACTTTGGTTCACTGCACTACTCTTTTCCCCATATAGGCTGCCCTTTTAAGCATTGCTGTTCCAATAGCTTATCCTTTGTTGGCACTAATATTATTCAATTAAAAGAAACTTGCCTAAAAGGCAGTATTATATTACATAATTAGACAGGGAAGCATTTTCAGAAGTGTAGTTACAAATGCACTGAGGGGATCCCAGCATTTGAACAAATATCTGGCGCTGTAGGGGAGCTTGCCGACAAATTAACAGCTAATAACTTACTGGGAAGCCAGATAAAAAGAGAGGGAGAGAGAGAAAAAAAAAAATTCCCCAAAGTGTCAATTACAAATAATTTTTCCTCTGATTTCCACACTTGTGAAAGCATGATATGCTAAAAGGCATTTTGAATAGTGAACGAAAAAATGGCCTGTTGTTCATTTAGTTCTTTTCTATTTTAGCCTTATTTGCACACAGTGAATTCATCCTGTGAGGAAGAATTCAGCCTGAGCAGCAGGACTGTTGGGAGGACTCTGAGGGCATTAGTATATGACTCCCTCATGAGAGAATGAGCAGGTCTGAGAGGAGACAGACAGACAGGTGCAGGGACGGGGACAGGGGGAAATGAAGGGGGATTCAATCAAATTCATGTTCATTAAAATCAGAGGACATCACAAAAATTAGAAAGATGCTGACAAATCAAAGGGTCTCACTACCTGAATTACCATAGTCATTTACTTATTAAAGCCAGGATGCTTCCTGTCAATCAAGAGCCATCACATTCCCTATTTGCGGCGGAAAGCCGCCGTAATTGCTTCTCATACTAATCAACACAACTTGTGTAATTATGCCTTGAAAGTGACATTGGAGGCTGAGAGCGATGTGAGCAGTCTTGACAGCGGAGACATCTCAGATTCATCGGGAGATTTTCAGCCTCGCTGCGAGGAGACAAGCCACTCTCAGACCAAGTTACTCACTCCAGCAGTTTACAACCATAAACACAAAGAAAATACGATAAATCAAGCTGAAGTAATTACAAAGCAGAATGGAGAGTAAAAAGGAAGCTTAGCTCAATAAGACAACTTTCCCAAGTATATTGAGGCAAAATGACTACACTGTAATTAAACCTGGGTCGTATTTCTATAATTTCTTAAGTAAACATATTGTGACAGTTCACTAAATTGTGGGAGAATAGGAAATTACAGCTCTGTTACCAAGCTGTTTACATTAATATGTTCACTGCAACAAAAACCCTACAAATAAAGTCCTAAGTATTCATTAAAGTTTATTGAATTCAGCTTAATCACAGACTTTACATATGTCTCCAAAATGAACTTTGTGTAAAACTAGCTTCAACATTCCTGTGAGCACTGCAAAGCTATCCAAACCATATTCCCAGGCTGCATCTGTCACTCGTCACACTGCGGCCTGGCCCGGAAGGTCAGAGTGAGGTCAAAGCGCTGCAAATCAAGATCCGCGAGCCAGGACATCAAACTATCTGATTAAATATATGATTTGTTGATATACAGCTCCTAAAACTTTTATCTACCTTTAATATCAACATTTTTAAGGATGTTAAGGATTTTTAACGTTTCAAACGGAAAAAAATTAACAAACAAACCTAAATAAAACCCTATTGTACTGGTTGGCAGAGCGGATCAAGTCCAGCTAAGCAGACGAGGCAGAAACCACAAAATGAAAATAATTCATAAAATGGGTTGGACTCATCTGTGCTCATCGCTTTTAAAGGGGTGGGTGGAACCACGGCAAAAAAAAGAAAAAAAAGCCAACAACATCAAAAAGAAGTCAACTGATAACTCTGGCACGCAATGAGTGGAATAAGCTTAATGATTTCATCTGCAAACAGAAAGAAGACGAAAGATTAATGGCTCATAAAAAAGTTCAAACAGAGAAAAACCCAAAATCCCTGTCTGTGTCATCCCTCGCTCATGACCTCCAAACTTCACATGGCGAAGACAAAGTGAGAAAATGCTCTTTTGTGGCACAACATGAGCAAAACAAGTACAGTTACTGACACAGAAAACAGAGGCTTTTACAGGAAAAGCCTGCGTGATTCACCCCCTTGCGTTCAACTCTAATGAGTCAAAAAGTGTGACCTGCACTTAAACAAGAAGTCACAGCCAGAAGCTGTAAACTCATTTCCCCCCCCATCCAAGCCAGCTACGTCGGCAGGACCTGGAAGATGTGCTCCGAGCATGCACGATAAATCTGACGTGAAATCATAATCATAAAAGCAATTAGCTGACCCTGCGCCACTCGTCCTTGGACATGACAGTGAGAATTCATACAGAGTCCTCTAAGGAGGCTGGCTTCAGGGTTGGGCGAGGAGGGGAAAAAGTGCAACACAGCAACAATAAAATGGAGGGCCCTTCCTGTGTCATTAACCACTGAAACAAACAGCGCAGGATGCACAATAAGGGCTGTGAAACAGAGAATTAAGCTTTTATGCTTTTCAAAGAGAAAACTTAACCACGACTGCTGAAGCAAACTGAAGGGTGCAGATGTGTCTTTTGCAAACTATATGCATGAGTAACACCGTTGTGTAGTCGTCATACTTTACTGTACATCCCATGCTGATACAATTTTCAGATTGCATTCAATTATGGTCTCACTTGTTCAAAATGAAACAACAAAAATATGAAAATAGATGCTGCCAGCAAATGCCTTTGATCAGCGTCGCACCGTGTTCACAGAAAACACAGGACCCTAAAATCAGCTGATCACATTGTTTCAGTTTCATCTTTTAAGGAGTGCGCTGCAACTGGAGAAATAGCTTTTCTTCACAAGCTCGCTTGCTCGCAGAGTTTCTCACCATCACTTCCCACTCAGTAATTACAGCCAGGCTGAACAAGTGGCTGCCACCTAGTGACCGTCTTCCTCAATAATCATGAAATATCTCTACGGCTCGTGCCCCCACTCGGACCATAACTCTCCTTTACTGCAGACAGCTCCAATAAAGGATTACAATTACAATTAAAGTAATGAGCAAAGAGGAAAAAAGGAAAATCTCAGAGAAGGTTCCCTCGACTAACTAAATGGTAGCCTAGTTTCTTGACAGAATGGAGTTACCATACCAGACTCATTACTGACTCTCATTTCTTATTCTGCCCCAATAATTAATTTGGAGCATGTTGAAACCTGGAGTTCTCAAAAATTAAAATAATGGCTTTAAAAGTGATGAATGTGAAATGAATTGATACATGAATTCTCTGATAAGATGTTACATTCTTGTTATTTTTTGCTTTATCGCGGGCGACTTTTTTATCCCCCCCCATCTTTCTTTTTTCCCCTGAGTGAGAAGATTAATTGAAAAGCACAAAAAGCAAAGAAACTGCATATGAGGACAAAACTGGTCATACAGCATAATCTCTTCACATTTCCATGAGGTAATTCACTCAAAAAAAA
>JAVQJG010264575.1:0-19666 GCA_036024015.1 Craterocephalus amniculus
AATGTGTTCTTTCAAGCAGCATTGAATAGATTTCATTTAAATAAGTACTTAGAACCAATTTAACCATGTTTTATGGTTAAGATGAGCATGGATATTTTTGTTAATATTTTTTCATGCCTGATTCTTTTGAGAAAAAAGAAGTTATTCATGGAATTTATATATTGTACAGTGTGTATGTCACCGGCCGAGAGGTCCGTTAAAAGTCAGTTAAGCTTTTTATTAAAAAGCTAAAATAAATAAAAATAATAAAAACCCTAAAATAACTTAGTTACTGAATCAACAGACTAAAAAACTATACTTGAACTTGAACAAGGAACCTGCAGAAACAATTGAAAAGGACAGAAAAAAATTCAGAAGTTGGAAATACTAAAAGTTCATTCTCCAGAGACAATTCATAGACTTGAAAAGAACTGGAGTTGTTTATTTGTGTAGTTTTGTTTATGTGTTCAAGTTGTGGGAGTGAACGCAAGCATACAAATCTGTTTGTAAGTACTCTACTAAGCACTGCATTCATATATTATTTTTCAAGAACTGTTAATACAGTTGTTAAGTGCACCTTGTGGCTCTGGCTCTTGTATCAGCTGATTTTCCTCTTCAGCCCCTCCTATTGAACCTAGCAATTAACTGGTCCAGCATTCTATATTTCATTTAATCTTAACAAGGGTTACAGAACATTGTGTGTATCTCGGGAGTCTTTCGGTACATCTGTGGTCAGAATAAAGCCTTTCTAAAGAAGGGATTATAGATTATGAATATGGTTAGAAAAGGGTGTCACAAAAGTCATCTGGAGCCGGGCTACCTGTGGTAAATATGATCGCCCCACCACCGAACCCTGACCCAACTCGCATGAAGCGGTTTATCAGACTGGCCCAGTTAAGAGTTGATGCCTGTCAGAAACCAGTTTAGAGAGGCAGGACAGGTGCTTAGACAGTGGAAATCCAGAGATCTGGTGTTCTGTCTCTGAACCAGTCCAGCTGTTTATTTCATATGATACTTGCAAGAAAACTGCCTCTAATAGCTCCTTTACACCGGGATGTTGGTCAGCATTTCTTTTTGTTCAGTGATTGTTTTTCTAACTTTAACAGTTTATTTTATTACATATAATCCTCTGTTTAAACCTAAATCCCTCTATTTTCTTAAACCTAACACGGACATCACTGCATAAACCCAATCTCTGTTCAGACAAACTTTTTCTAATGTTAAAAATCACGGATTACGTTTTCTACTCTTTGTTGAGAAGTTTCATTTCAGAGCATCAATTCAAACGTGCTGCGCCTTCTAGTTTCATTACAAGAGAGTAAAAACTTGTATTCATACCAACGTTATTAAACTTGTCGCTTACGTGGCTTAATAAACCCAACCCTAACCAGCATTGTGTCTGTTCTTCTCTTTAAATGCCTGAAATTATTTACTTCTGGTTCATACACACCTGATGTCTTCCTATTTCATGGTAAATAAAAATAAAAAGTAAATAAAAAGTCTTGCTACACTAATGCCATTCCTCCCACTCATTACCAACCTCATAGTTCACCCCAATTAAGCATGAGCTCTGGATGCCCTTTATGAAACATCACCTTCCTCATGACAAATTAAACATTACCATTAAAACTAAAGATTGAATTGAAAGACCCTCTCTCTCTACTCCTCCATCTCTCTCTCTTCTTACCCGTTCCTCCTGTCAGCAATAACCCCGGCTCTAATTAGCGGGAAGGCTGAATCTCTAGACTGATTTGGTTCAGGCTAATTTGTCTGTATTATTACCTGGGTGACATTCAGTTCTGCTGCCTTTACATATTTGTAGGGTCTACTCTTTTAAAACTGATTTTAGACTGCAACAGTGAATTGATTATGTATCTTATAACAAACCTGCTGACACTGACTAACAGCGAAGTTCAACAAACTGTATCCAGTCAGGATTCCCAACGCAAGCTAGCATCAAAATGGCTGACATAGATTTAAAAAAACCAGCTCACCTGAGTCTCTGTTCTGGCAGGTTTATATTCTCTGAACACATCACAGATGTACTGTGGGCCTAAATCTATTCTAATCGTCTGTGACTGCCTAACAGGCTAACGTCATGCCACTACCGAACGTTGATTAGTTTAGCTTGTTTTAAGGGAAGCCAGTCACTTCCCTGTGTCACACCAACCAAATCAGGGAAGTTTTTTAACAATTACTCATGACTAACAGTGATAGCTGTCAGCAACACCAGTAGGCTAGGAGTGAACATGGAAGGAGAAAATCTGGAGTTTTTAGACAAAATGCTTTAACTAAACTACAAGAGACCGACACCAAAACTAGAGCTCGGTGTGGAAAGGGTTAAAGGAGTTTGAACTTTTAATGTGGAAAACTATGTCCACACAGAATGGCTAGCAGGTATCGCTAAACTTCAGTGGTTATTTCGCCGGCCTTGCCTTCTCTTTGACAAGTAGTCAGGCATGTGTAGGTGAAGGCCTTAAAGAATAAAAATCTGTGCATGCTGAAAAAGCTTCCTCAGTAATTTGGCCCACATCACCACACTGACATGCCACCTTCTCCTTGTAGAATACCAACATTCTCTGTGCTTTTTATTTACCCCATAAATGTTTTATGGTACATGTTTAACAAGCAATTAAACTACACAGCAGAGCGACTTCCAGCCTGCTGGAAACATAAAAGTTATCAGTTCTCTGATGCTAGCTAGTTAGCTAAACATCAACTTATTTCTGTCAGGCATTGCTTTGCCTAAAATCTTTAGGTCAGTGCACAAATTATATGTATATGTGAGGCGTTGTCATCTTTTCCACTTGGGCCTGGCGGACTGTTGTTTGGTTGTCCATTTATAATAAATATTTATTGTGATTTCCCTTGTGTCTTCCCATTCTTTATTGTGTTATGTGAAAGTCCTCCCCATGTGAAGCCTGGGTAATATCAGGCTGTTCCATTTTGGTTAATCCTGATATTGTGAGGGAATCCAGACTAAAGACATTAAGAATGGGGGGATAGCGAACACCATATTCTAGCAAACCCCTACATTTTAGTGGAATGGGACCCTTTTGCATCTTTTATCACTTTCACACTGTGATGTGTTGGTTCCCTTTGTTCTCTGAGCCAATGTGGGTTCTCTGTGGGGACATGTTCGTCTAACTGATTGTGTAAAGTCAACTGTTGGAGTAAATGTGAGTCATAGCTGGGACGGCCTCTTTGGTAACACTGACCAGGACAGATGAAGCAGAGAAATGTGATGGATGAAATTCCAACCAGAAGCTGGATAGAAATAATGACAGGAGGAGGCAGGAAGACATCATGGAAACACCACTGCATGCACTTATTGGCTCATTCACTCAAAAATATGGAGCTATGGAGCCTGGTAGATAAAAGCTCAGGCCCCTGACCTGTACACCCATGGCCTCATCCCCGCTTTTACTATCCCCTTGAAATCAAATGCATATTTCACATTTCTCCACTGACCAGCTGAAAAGCAACCACACCACAATACAACAATCCATCAAAAAAATGTTATTGCTGACATTAAATCACAGATTGCTGTACGAGCAAATTGGTGGAACCAGGATGGGCCAGACTGGGAGGATGAAATTGTCTAGTTATTTCAGTGTTTGACAAACAGGCTGCACAAGGGAATCCATGGCTACACACATGCAAACACAAGTTAAAAAGCCAAGAAGAGGTGGTTTCAGGGGTGTAGAGGCTTTTTCTGGGCTTAATGGAGTGTTTACTACTGTGTTTACTAGTCTTAAACATGCCATAAACAATGTTAATAGGGTCAGCTCTTCATGTCGGGGGTCAATGCCAACATCAGGGAGAGCAAGCAAGAAGGAGAATCATTGCTTGGTGTTATAGAGTCCTCAGAGTGTATGCACTTATCGCTCTCACTCTGAGCTATACACGTCATATTTCATTTATAATACAAACTGTGAACTGGAAAATATTGACTGTACGTCACCTGCTAAATGTCAGATAGTGACATTTACTAGGACAATTATGAGAACAGGAGGCACAGGTTTTTTATACAAGTGTTGCGATGCAGTTACATTCAGAGTCGAGGTTCAGACCACCGTCAACAGACATGTCGAAAAGAAATTACACCTTCTCTCAAGTCTCACATGTTACACAAATTAAATTAAAATTAGGATTTAAATTTAGGAATCAACTATCTCAAATAAACAATAAAACATTAAATTATTATCTATAGTAAAAAAAAAGTTAGAAAAAACAATGGAAAAGTGTAAAAATTTGTGTGAAAACGTATACTGAGGACAGCTTCCATAATGCTGAGACTTGGGGCAGTGGTTGCAACTTAAGGTCCCTATGTAAAAAACTGTAAAACCAACACAGATTAAATAAACACTGCAGAGAGAAATGAAAGCAGTAAACGAGTCAGAACCTAGAGGAGATCTTTGTCGATTTCATTCCAAAAAAGAGAGAAATTGTTACATCGCCCCCACTGCTTTCTTCCGTAGTTAGTTCCAGAGAAAGATTAACATGTTTTGGTCCGAAGAAAAGATGCATCCACGGACAATGATGTAATGCAGCTCAGTGATAGACCAGTGATGTCCAACCTGTGTCATGTAGAGCAAAACCACTCCATTGGAACAGGAGTTAATATAACTTTGTAACACAGATCCCAGATCATCTGATCAGATATGATATACGTGATCAGATCAGCTGGTCATCTGATGACCTCACAGAGCACAGTGTTTAAAATACTATCCATAAAAGTCCACGAAAACTTGGCAATATTCCTCCATACTGCTCGTCCAGTGTAATCCATGAGTAAGAGCGTCCATAAAGTACTGGAAAAAACATCATTTAGTATATTTTTAGAGCCTAAACTGTAGCATATTGTATTTCCTGGATGCGCGGTCATGATACTACGGAAGCCATGGCAGACGGGTGGTAGCCAGTTCTGCGCACTCTCTGCCTATAATAGCCAGTAGGCGCAGAATCTGCAGAAAGCATTACCAACCGTCTGCCGCGGCTTCCGTAGTCTCATGTATGCACAACGAGGAAATGCAATGTGCTGCAATTTAGCTTATAAAAATATACCATATGATGTCTTTTTGAGTATAGATGCTACCCACTCAGGACACATTGGACGAGCAGTATGGAGGAATATTGACATGTTTTAGTGGACTTTTATGGACCTTTTTGCTCGGAAGCCATTGAACATCTCTGTAACAGAATTGATGGAGATCAGAAATCTCCCCACATCTGCATGATAAATATCAAAAAAGTGTTCCAGTGTTAATCAGCATGAGGGTGAAAAGAAAATGAAGGGTGAAGTGTTCCTTTAAAGCTCCAAATGTGCAATTTTTTTCTTTAAGATTACTAATTGAATGATCATGTTGACAAAATATAAATAAAGAATGACTGACTTTTTGTATCACCTGAAGGGTGCAGTTCCCTGTTCCGCCACTAAAAAATGTGTTTAAATTTACACATTTTCCTCCACACAAGTAAAAGTTGATAAATCTCATTCTCTGAGTGGAAATGCTCGTACACACACATCACGCACACATCTGCCCACATACTCACGGTTTATAAGCGAGGCCCCTGGTTAAAACTGCAATCTGTAACTCTGAGTAGAGAGCGGACTTAGCTTGAAATTTTGAACAGACACAAGTCTCACGTCATTCCCCCTCCCTGCTGCGCTTAAATCCTGCCTCCATCTCCGTCCCCCGTACCGCCTCCCTGCGGTGCATGTGCAGCGAGACCGCAACGTGAAGCAAACAGTATACACAACACAACACAACATGGCCAACTAGGCATCGTTTTTTAAACACTTATAGGTCACGTAGCTCTGAAAACATACTATGATACTCACCCATGTTTTATCTCGGGTTCGGCCAAATTCTCTCTTTTTTGCTTGTTTCTCTTTCCTGGTCGTCTTCCTTTTTGTCATCTTCGCTGTATATACTGTTGTGTATTATACACGCAAACAATACGGACCCGTCATTTACAATGAAGGCAAAATGACTAGTGGCTTGTGGATGTTTGCTACATAAATAAATTAAAGTTGTTTTTTAACAAGGAGTATTAAAAAATTGTTCATTCTGTCTGCATTTAGGTCAGTGTTGTACCAAAGTTTGTCACTAGATGACTCCGATACCGCAACTTACTGAGCTCAGCAAGAGCTGAGGGGTCAACAACGACTTGTTGAGTGAGTGTCAGTATAAATAAAAAGCTAAAAAAGAAACCAACAGAAGTCAGCTGTGTTTAATCAGCCTGTCTGATCTGGAGAGGTGAAGGCAGGAGACTGGAGCTAAGTTAGCTACGTTAGCTAGGAATTTGTGTTTGCATTTTCTCCTTCCGCACTTCTTTTCCGTGTTTCTCCTGCTTACACGTTACTTAGGCAGACGGGTGTGGAGCAGGTGTGCAAGAAGGGAGAGGGAGGGATGGAAGGGGGGCAGGCAAGGTATCTGATTGGTTAGTCTCCTCTTCATGGAAACGACCGAATCGCTGTGGTTTGTCAAGGCTATAGTAGGCCTGCAAGTCTCAGCGAGGTCTGATTTATTTATTTTTGTTCCTTTTTATGAATACATAATGTATTGACTAGTCTCAGCATGGAATGACCTTTTCATCCAATATAAAATAGTGTTTCTGAACAGGATTACCAATTATAACTTTAAATGTATCTTCTCCACCATACTGACAAAGGCCTGAAGTCTTGGAGGTGGACACATTTTTATTTATCCCCACAGTTGTGATGCTGCATATAATACACTACAAGAACAACTACAGGGGTTCAAATCAGCCAGATAGGGATGTCATGATTACTTGATTTTACTCTAATTAATCATGGTATTGAACGGCATAAAGGATTGTGTCTGAACCATATCAGCAGATCAGCGCAACTGGACCATAGAAGGAAAATAAAGTTACATCCGTATTACTCTTGTGTTGCCTTGTTTGTGCTTGTGCGCGTTTCAGACGCGTCTTAGTGGGACAATATGGCAGAGGAAGAGTTATTCCCTCCAAACTAACTGATTAAATCATCTATGTCTGGCAATGAATGTACCGAGAAAATTTACAGCCATGACATCGCCACAGTCAGGTGCAACTAATCTAAAGCATGAGAATAATTAACCTTCAGAGAGTGTTAACACCTCTATAAGAAATGTTTTGGCAGTTTGCTGGTCTGCAGCATGATTAGGCTTGTGTTAACACGACGCCCAGGAAGGAAAGGCTAGGACACCTTACAAATTAATTTTATTATTTTTTTAGGTTTAAAAAAGAAGTTGAAAAAAGAGGCTTCATAAGAAGTAACTATTATAAATGTTCATGTTGTCAATCTCTCCCAGGAGTTTACATCCAAGGCATGTTCACTGGAACACGGTGTACTGTTCAGCAGGGATCTTCAATCCTGGAGGTTTCATAAGTTTCCCCTCTGAAATAAAACCTGATCTAGATTCAGACTTCTACAGAGCATGATGTCAAGTTTGTCAATTACCTACTAAAATGTAAGTATGAATGCCATCTTTAAAAACACCACAAACTGCAAGGTGGGGGTACATGGGGTTCGGTGGGTGGGAATGTCACCAGGGGGCCGAGTCAGCAGGCAGAAATTATTGATTGACAGTCAGGAGCTCAGGCAAGAGATGGGAATAGATCGGGGTTTACAGAGAACCTGCACCACAGCGCAATGATTGAGGTGGAAGACTTCCCCCTCCAGATTCCCCTCAGCTAGACACCGCAGTTGTGGAAGAACAAGGTGGCCCTGACCTGACCCGGACCAGTTTGAGCTGCCACAGCTGGTCGCTGTCAGACACTTTTTTCTTCTGGACACAGAGGCGTTGAGTTTCTTTATCGTTTTCTGATGATGAAGAAGTCTACTGCATTTACATTTACATTGTGAAAACCAAAACCAGGTTTTATCCTGTAGGGGGCGTTTTGAGTCACTTTTGACCCACAAAATCCTGATGTTTGGAAGATATTTGAAAACTACAAAGTTTAGGATCAGTATTGGTGGTTTCCATTACAAGTAAGTAATACTATGGCATTTACAGCCCTAAAGACATTTTAGAGTGGACTGTGCCTTTAACACCATGATTGACAGGTACTATCAGCTCAAAGGGAAAGAAAACGGGGTTAAACAGAGAGGAGATGTTTTTAAGTACATTAACTGCTTCAATGTAAAAATCCCCTACACACAGATGTTAAATGTTTTTCTCTCCTTCCAGCTGTGCAGCTAATCCCCAGCACAGTTAAATGGGGAAGCTTGCATCACCATGGTGGTATGTCCTACCTCAGGATTCTGCTGACTTATTGGGGGAAGCTTAAAGGGATACTCCGCTCTCAGAATGATGTGCCTTCATTTGTTTACTCACCCTCATGCTGATTGACACGTTGGAACACTTTCTAGATATTCATCATGTAGACGGAGATATCGGGAGGTTTACGATTTGTCTTTTCTCGGCTACAACATGTTGAATAAAGCCCGGTGAAAAAAGTCCATAAAAACCTGTCAATATTCCTCCATACTGCTCGTCCAATGTGGAACGCGAGCCGCGGCTGCCAATGCATCCAGCGTCACGCCGCATGCCGTTTGCATCGCGCAGGCACACGCATCCAGGAAGTAATGCGCGTTGGGTCTAAAAATTGGGCTCTAGAGTTGGGCTCTAAAAATACACTAAATGATGCCGTTGCGTGTAAATTAGGGGCGCTACCCACACAGGACCCGCGGACTGCATTGGAGAGCAGTATGGAGGAATATTGACAAGTTTTGTGGACTTTTTTCACCAGACACCATTAACATCGTTGTAGCCGAGGCAAGGCAAATCCTAAACCTCCCGATATCTCCGGCTACATGATGAATATCAAGAAAGTGTTCCAACGTTTCAATCAGGATGAGGGTGAGTAAACAAATGAAGGCACATCATTCTGAGGGCGGAGTATTCCTTTAAGCCAAGGTGTAAGTAAGTGTTAAATAGCCCAAAGTCCAGAACTAAACCCAGTGAAAATTTTTTGGCAAACATTTAAGAGGGCTGTGGATTTCTGAGACACCAAAACCTTAATAAGCTGAAGCAACTTTGGAAGAAGAGAGGCCAAAGTTCCTGAACAACAACGTACACCGTAAGAGACTGATGACTCAAAAAGATGATTACTTTGAGTGACTTACCCCAACGTGGCTTTATAAGTTGTTGAAGTGGAGGTATCGTACACAACACTGCTACTGTTTTATGGCACCGTCTTTGTTCACATTGTTACCATATGTTCATCTCAGGCTTATTTATACCGACAGTGTGAAGACTTCATACGTTAGAGATATCCCGCCTGTTTTCTGGGACTCTTCTAAGTCCTGCTGAAATTACGACTGTGCGAGTGGACGTGCTATATGTGAACGTTCATTTTATGTCTGCCACAAAGAGTGTGTATGTGCATGTCCCTGCGTGTGGCGTGTCTAGACATGAATCCAAATGGCCAGCATGAACGTCAGCACGCCTGACTCATTAGGACACATTAACAGTGCTTCCATTGGGGCTGACGCCGACGTCTCTGTCTCAGCCCAAATGGGAAGAGACAGAGACAACATACACACAGATTAGAGAGGGATAGATCCTCTGAAAGATGGGGAAAAAAATAGTCCAAGCTGAAGAAACAAGATTGTGTGTGTGTGTTTTTTTCTTTTTCATCTGCAGATAACAGAATTGCAGTGTGACAAACTCAGCACCCCTCACTTTTTCTGCCCAAGGCCATGTTAATTGCATTAATTTGCTCTGACAATTGCACAACAGGAAAAGGAAAAAAGGAACGAGAGTGGGAGTAAGCCTGTTTTGAGCACGTGCATGTGTGCGCGCACGTGCGTGTGTTTGATGGTGAACGTTTCTTGTCAGTTTTCAGCAATGATTGAATTAGCAACAAGAGTTCTGTCGAGCTATAATCAATCATTACCCTCACTCCCGTGCCACCCAATATCACCAAAACCATATTTTCCCCACTTGAGGACAAAATGTTTCTTGATTGTGTAGCACACTTGTCTATAAATATATCAGACAGACTGCTCGCTCCCCGCAGTATCGAGTTTAAGGTGCTTTTTTTCCTCTTTTAACGTGATGGTGTGAGTTTTTGTGTGAGTGTATGTTCAGACTTTTGTAGGAGTAAATGTTTGTTTGCACCTTTCCGGAGATGGAAACCTGATTAGAATAAGGGTCACATGATCAATGTGCAGGTGGGCAACGACGCTCTTTGTCTTTATAATCCTGAGTAGAGATATTGGAGGAGTGGGAATTTTGGGAATTGTGAGGAAGGAATTCTGTACATGGTGCAAAAGAAAGAAGCAAAATGGTATCCAGTTAATGAGAAATCATCCATTCATTTCAGGTACATCATGTCTAGAACACAACTAAAGACAAATATGTAAGAAAAATGTCTCAAAGAAGATATATCTACTCACATTAATAAATTTTTTATGGTTCAAAGTAGCACCTTTTCAAATAAATAAGCCGTAATGCTTTGGGGCTAAAATGGAAGGTTAGGCCTATATACACTGTAAAAAAATTTTTATTGACTGTAAACAGAAAAGTACTGTGAAAAACTAGAAAATTGTACAAAATGTAGTAAAATTTCAAAATGACAATTAACACTAACTTTACTTGGGATCTCTTTAATGTGGAATGAGAGACATGTGGACATAAAATGATTCAGTTAAATGATTCAGTTCAAATCCACCTCATAATAAACTGAACCTAAGTTAAATCAAATTCAAATACACATCATAAAGATAAATTGTAATGTTGGTGAAGAATTTAATTGTTTTTGTTTGTTTGTTTTTTTCTAAAATAAAACAACTATAATGGTACTAGGAGATTAAAACTTATCATTTCATAATGGAAATGGATTAAATCCCTCCTGCACCGGAAATCATTCAGCTAGTTACACATTCACTGTCCTGAAGCAACACCATTTTTCAGTCTCATCAAACACAAATATGATCCCTCCTGCCATTATTACATCACATAACACCACTATACCATTTTTTGACCAAATCATAAGTTTTCACACACAGGATGCGTTCATAAAACACTCTCATATATGATACAATATAGTGATAATATACTCACAAGATAATTCTCTATACTTTTACATGAACAAAAAATATTGTCACATGAAGCCATTACTGACACAAACTGCTGTTTCAGATCACGTGACTGAGATCAAAACCGTTTTCTGCCCTTTGGCCATGTGCACATGAAGCCTCCAGAAATTAACCCTTTTCTGAAGCAATTTGCTGGAAACCCTCAATGGTTCATGAAGCTCCATCTCATCATTTCTATGGTAGAGTAGTCCAACCTTTCTTTTGGCCTCTACTCATGTCGGTTCGGATGTTGTGTTTTTTTTTGTTTGCAGACCTGAAGTTTGTCAATGAGTTCATTAGTGGAAAACAACAGAGGAGCAGGAGCCAACAATCACCCTGACGGAGACCTTGTTGGTCACAGTGTGTTAGTCAGCTCTTTCATCTCATCACCATGTGAAACTGTAAAAAGCTTGTGCAGACTGTTGTATGAATTTTATTTTTATGTGCCGGTTTCTTGGTTTTTTTTAGAAGCTTTGTGTTTATTTGACAAACCTTAAGTATCAAAACAGAACGGAGGAGATTGTACTGGGAAGTCCCAGTTCATAGTTTTACTGATGGTTGATAAGAAGCCCGCTGCTTTTGTAGACAGATTTCCCCCAAAGCGTCAGTTTTAGGTATTTAATTTTTTTTTGCATTGCCGAATGAAAAATGTTGAAACTTTTAGAAGCAAGATGTTTGATATGTATTTACTCTTTTTCCTAACCTTATACTTAACATTTAAGTAATGAATGTGTAGCAAAGTCTGACAGACAGACTGCATTATATCAAAATGAACTTATATTTGATCATAATGGGACGACTTCAAGTCTGTTTTATATTCAGTGTCTCCAACTGGTTTTACAGTGTAAACAAATCCTCATAATTGTTTTGTTTTGTTTTTTTCACAAATGCAAAAGATGTGGTGCAGCTTCAGTGCAGCCGGCTGCTTGGAGCTCTGTCGTCCTGAACCTTTCTATAATGTCACGTCAGAGCCCGTACCAACTTGATTGTTGTGCTCAGGGTCATTGCTGGTGGTGATAGTCAGACAGGGGCCATTGCTCGCCATACAGCCACAGTGCTTTGGTGATTTGTAAGGCGATTTGTTCCTTTATTTCCCCTGGCCGTACACACGCAGTCACAGGGTCCTTTATACTCACTCACGCACACAAACATAACAAGCAAAACACACAAAGGCCATCCCAAAGGACAATCTGTTCTGAATCGCATTACAGCCATTTCCCATTCTGTAGGTGGGGACTGGCCCCAGCAGAAATCAAATATTTATCATGTTGTATTAACCCCCACTGTTCCCCCGTACACACACACACACATACACACACACACACACACACAAACACACTCTATCAGTCCTTACGCTGCCGCTACACACTGAATTCATTATCCTATTAGGCCATAGCTCAGGCACTGCGGCTGGTGTGTGTGCACGTACTGCAAGATGTATCTGTGTGTGACCGCGGATGTACACACACACACACACATATATTCTCATGCAGGAATTCTCATATTGCCAGCAGCATGCTGTTGTTGGGTGGGTTAGCTTTAATGCAGTGTACGTTATAAATAATAAAAATCACATCTACTTCTTCCATTGATTGCACATTACGATTTGTCTGCCGTACCTTTGATCATTTGTCTTCCTGTCTGTCCGTAGTACTCAAACAAATGGAACAAAGTTTTCTGGCAGTCGTCCTGTTCACTCGTTTAGCGATGACAGTGAAGGCAGCATCGCTCCATCACACTCCACCCTCCGGGTCTGGTTTTAAAATGGCACAGAGACACTTTACATGAGCTCAAACTAAGATTTGATAACTTGTGCTCTGTCTCATTTCTAAATGTTTACATTTATACAGAAGGAACCTGATCTCAGGACAGAGTATGACCTCCCCGCTGGCCGCCAACACAGCATGCTGCAGCTCGGAATAACGGCGGAAAATGCCTTCTACATCGCAGCTTTGTCTTGTCCTGTCTTTGAAAATATGATACAGGTTGGGAGGTGGCTCCTGCGCATCATTACACTACACTGAGCAAATAAAATGTTCCAAACAACTAAAACCCATGTCTCACAAAAAACTCACAAACAGCAAAACAAAAGGAAGCAAAAGGAGTTGTTGCAGTGTGGCGTTTTCCTGATGTCACTTCATGTTACGTGTAGTACCACCCCTTAACAGCCGAGGGCGCCAAACCAGGAGCAGATTCGTGTGTAAAAGGAACAGTTTGGTTTAGGGAGCAGAGGAAAAAATGGCTGAAGAATTCAACACGGATCAGCAGGCGGCTTTTATTAAAGTCCCACTAGTCCCAAACATTTGAACCCTTTCATGCATAGCGTCAACTACAGTGGACACCTATCTGACAGCTGTTTTTCAGTATATTCATGGGTGTAGATGGAAAATTTGTAATTTTGCCACTTCAGGGGACATCAGTAAGTCATGCAATACACTGTCACATAGTGTAGAATATTTTTTTATATATGTACATACATACATTGTAATTACCAAGCTCTCTTTTGTGATAAACAGAAAAATGATACTGCCATCTTTTTTTTATAATATTCATATTATAGAAAAATGAAGAAGCGTGTTTTATTAATGATTTGAATAAAATATAAAAATACATAGTGTAAAAAAATGTAAAATATGATTAAGAAATAAAATGTATGTGTCTCTGGAAGTAAATTACTGTATGCAAAAAAAAACATGTGGCACTGTTTCTTAATAATTCATGCATCAATGGGATATTTCTGTCTCCTTTTCCCTCTCTTCACACTCCTGTTTTATTCTGTTCACTCTATCCTTCCCTCTGTCCTTCATATTAAGTTCCTCATTTAAAATAAAAGAAAATCTCTTCATATATTTAACTTCTAAAGTAGCATCAGAAAGTTTGGCTCTGTGACTTGAATTCACGAGGAAAGTCTATTGGATTTGTGGAAAGCAGGCATTTATCTTCCTCTGAGGGCCTCTGTCTAGACTGGAGAGAGGAGTCATGACAGCATCTGTGTGAGATGAAGGCACACACGCATACACACACACTTATAATTTGTGTACATCCAAACCCCGTCCTGTCTCTTCAGCTCACCTTCTCAGTGGTGGATTCATGATGCACGCTTTTAATCAATAAGCTGGTTGTCACGGTGATCAAACTGCATCTTTTATTTTCTGTCTCCTTTATGCAGGTGAAGACTGATGTACCTCATCAGGACATGTGATGATAAAGTGTCTTCTTACCCAACAAGCAGGAATTTTAAGGTTACTCATGATCAGTCTGGGTCTGTGCAGTTTTGCAGCTTTTCCACCTCTGTGTGTGTTTTTGTGCATGTTTGCACATATAAGTGTGTACATGCCCGGCTGTGAGCAGGTGCTTGTGTACTTGTTTCTGTGCCTTTCTATGCAGCTCTCATTGGGTGTTTCTGTGTGTGTCGCTGCAGTTAGGAAACTTCTTTGTCCTAAACTCTCCACACTGGAGGGTAAGGAGGTAATTAGAAGCAGTGAAAAACAACGGCAGCATCTCCCGCCGACATCCATCTCAGTCAAGTCGCCACGAATCCGTCTGGTCCGGCCGTCCACCCCACGCTCGCCGCGAGGTGTTAAGGACAGATTTATAGATGTAAATATTTTGACTCCTTGACTTTGGAGATAACTTCTGCTTTATGAGATAATATTTCCACCCATTTTAGGTGAATATTGCACTTAAAACTTGACCATTTAATTATTTGCACCAGCCTTGTAAATATGACTTTATGGTGTCCATAAATCAAGCAAACAAAACACACTTCACACTGTTAATCTCACATATTCCACTGTAAAGCACCACCTATAAAGAAAGAGTGTTTTACACCAAAAGCGCATCTCTGAATACCTTAAGTAAATGTAATAAATGTGGCAAGCATGGTGCATAAATCTCACTTGCTGCATGTTGTTAACTTGATGCATTAGGCTATAATTTGTTATAAATAATTGTTTATTAGCGGACCATCCCGTGTGATATGATAGCCTAATGATATGTACTTAGCAAGTTTTAAGGGAGGTTCCAATCAGTGCCCAACTTTCCAGCAGCATGGTTGTTAATTAAAAGATAAGAAAAATTTTTAGCCATTTGTATGATTTAAATCATTAAAAGGAGGAATTAAATATCCAAATCCATCCTGTTTGGTAAAAATGATATGCAGTGGGATCTATTTTAAAGCTTATATTTGATTAAATCCACTCATAGCAGGCCGTGTTGGCAAGGTGACCTCAGCTGTCACCAGATTATTTTCTTTTTATCGTCCTTTATCAAATGAACTCACCGTTTGTTCGGCTCTGCTTTGGTATAATGAAATGGAAAACAAATGGAATCTGCCAACCATGATGTTTGCAAATGTGCACTAGTCGTCCACCTATGGTCCGCTCTCCTCTATCTATTCACTTATTTATTAATTCTCTTCATTTTATTCACCCGCTCTCTTGATCAATAAGTAATTAATTTCCCTGGCTGAAGGAAAACAGGCCCGATAATGTCTCTAACATTCACTTATGGTCACGGACTTTCTTTTTTTTCCATTTGTTCCTTTCTTTTGGTTGAAAAGTTCATGTGTAACTTGGAAGCAAGGAGAAAAAAAGACGACTCTTACCTTGACTTGTAAGAAAAGGGAAGACGTGTTTCTCTGGATGTGTTCTTACTGAATGATTCTCATTCAAATTTTATTTTTTAGATCCATTCATGAAAAGTTTCCCATGAGAAGAATCACATTCAAACTAGTCTCACCAGACGATGCATAAAAAAGCAGCCTCCACATTAAGGATGAGGGGGGAGAGACCACCACAGCAGCGCTCAGCTCTGGCTAAACATATAAACCTGGATTTTGAAGACATTTAGATAAAATGTGCATTTTTGACATATTCTTTTTATCTATCTGAAAAAACCCAAATGTCTAAAGAAAAAAGAGCAGGGATTTTGCATGCTGTGTCTAAAACATCAAGAACTAAATATAAATGCAAACTAACAGAGCATCAGAGAGACACGCAGTCCAGTCTGTGACACACTAGACATACAAAACAGGCATTAATTTGACCAGAGGCCAGGATACGGTCAGAAAGCACTCGGTATCATTTATTCTTCAATTTTCAACCTTTCTTGTCTTACTGTGTGGAGCTGTGAGGATCCGCCTTCAAAACAATAATACATCCAATAATCGTATTGATACGAATCCTTCATAAAGCTGATGGCTTTAATCATACGACTCCACTGTTCCTTATCTCTCATGTTATGAAATTTAATGATTTGTTTTATGACAAAACTGTACAAATAATGACACAAATCAAACAAAGGTCACCCCCAGACACAATTATATACTATAATCTTGTTTACTGTACAAAAAGCTGTTAAATGTCTGAAAATATATTTTTCTGTTATCAGGGTAAAATCTTGGAATGATAATGCCCAGTTAAGGATCTAATTCTCTGATCTTTAAGATCTTTTTATGATTTTTATTCTCATGTTTTAAGTGTTTAAATAAAACAGATTTTAATGTGAATACAGCTGAGGAATATATAAGCATCCAGCTTCTGCGTCAGCCTCAATAGTTGTTTAACATAATAATCAGCCTAACTGTTTGTTTTTTTCTTCTGTATTATGGATTATAAACCTAAACCTGAAACCTGTAGCTTTACAACTGGAAAATTTTAGAAACCTAAAATACCTCTGAACATCTTATGTGGAGAATTTCGGAAAGAACATTTTAAAATTTCAAATTTCAAAACGATCACAAATCCACTTGAAGAAGAAGAAACTTCAAATAAACCTTTTTCTAAAACTGTCTTTTACAATCACCAAAACAAAGGAGCCACATAAAGAGTTTCCAGCATGTTTGATTTACAGTTACTCAGAATAAAGCAACATTAACTACAAGCAATCCTCGTCAGCTCGTTCTACAGCTCTATTAACCAAAAATGATTTAAGTGGCGTTATTTGGTCATTTCAGGTAGAAAAACAAGCTGTGTGTCCTGTTCGTGGCTGTGCATAATACATCTTATTAAATTAACCTCACAAAGAAATTGGAGACAGTAGCTTGAACCAAAAATACTTTTTGAAGCATCTGTTAGGGACTATTTTCATCTCTGGAAAAGTGTGTTTGGTGTTTCAGTGATTGTTTCCAGCAACAGAAACGTGTGTGTTTGATCTGAAATGAGCCAGTGTGTCTGCGTTGCCTCCACGTGACCCGCTGTTGTGTCTTTAACGCTTGATGGATACCATGGAGCTTTGTGGCACAGAAGGATGAAGTAATTCAGGTTTTGCATGAAAAATCAAAATGTTTTTTTTCTGTATTGGGGTCAGTTCACTGGACAAAAATTATGTTTCCTTTTGTCACTATGTGTGATCAGCACTTTAAACAATCTGGACAGTGAGCCCCCAGGATCTAGAAATATCCAGCTCACTGCCGTCTATGAACAAAACCAACACCGGCACTTCACCAAGCAATCGCCTCCCCACCACCCCAGCACAGCCCTGGTCTCCTCCAATTCCTCCGTAATAACATGATTCATATATTTGATATGGCCCAGATAGATCATGAAGATGCATTACTTCCCATTCTTCAAGTGAAAGCATTATTATACCATGCTGTTGTTGTTGTTAGTGCTGGTGTGTTGGCGGAGTGGTCACACTATTTTTCTTTTCCAGGTGAACCATGGCTGGAAGATTGGCTGGGGCAATAGAAAGAGAAATCACACCACAGAGGAAGGGAAATCGGATCAGCGAGCACAATAAAGCAGAGAAAATGACCTGAGCAGGAAGCCACATGACCAGCGCTCCCAGTGCGCCAGAGTGCGTGCACATTACTGGCATATATTTTTAGGGGAAGAAGGACTGCGATACATATAACTACAGGCTGCCGTTTTGTTTGCTCACTCTCACAGGGAAATGGAGGACATACATCGTCTCTGCCTTAAAAAGAGGAGAAAAAGGTGTGTATGTGTGTGTGTGTGTGTGTGTGTGTGTGTGTGTGTGTGTGTGTGTGTGTGCGTGTGTGTGTGCGTGTGTGTTTGTGTGTGTGTGTGAGTGTGTGTGTATGTGTGTGTGTCTGGGGGGGTGTACAATGCAATTCCTGTTGCCCTTGGGTGTGGCGTGGTGCTGGTCACTCAGGGAGTGTGCTGCAGGAGTCACATGATTCAGATGGATCACATCAATTTGCTGCAAAAAAAAATCCCCCCCCTCACACAAACACACACACACACGCACACACACGCACACAGAAACACTCATAGACTTCTTCATTAGCCTACCATCTTACCTGAAATTTGCATCACTTTTACAATCTTTAGTTTGCCCAGAAGTCATGGGTCGGGGTCAGGAAGCTGACAGACTGCAGCACACGTCGGCCTTATCAGCAATAATAAAACTAAAGTCACAAACATTTCGCTTCACTTGAACATTTCCTGCCATGAATTGTCTCAGAGCCTCTCAGCTGATCATTTTGCACCAACTTGAAAGTCAATACTGCCACCCTGTGGTCATATATGGACTAGCAGCAGAAACTCAGAGGAGTTTGTATCGTCACACAACAGAATCTGAGCTTTTCTAGTCACTTTATTAATACTTTATATTAGCTGATTATTCAACAATAGATTGATTATTTAAATCAATCAATCGACTCCTCCCTGATAACTTGATTATATCTCTTATCCTTCATCCATATCATAATCTGTGTGTGTTCTAGTAATCTAGTGTGTGTTCATTCATTCATTCCTTATTCATTTAATTTCATTTTTTCTATTTTTCTAAAATTTGGTATTTGGTCTTTATTCATGGCTCAAAGGATCTATCTACATATCTATTGAAGTTTTGTTACCTTTTAAACATCAGAAAGAGTCATGTTGGTTTAATTCAGCATTATTAGAAAAGAGACAAACACCAGAATTATGTTGTTTCAATAGAGAATTCTTTGTTTGAGGAAAAGGAGAAAACACATAACTCAAGAGGAGGCCTGTTCTTAGTCTTTAGCTGCTGTCCTCTGTTGCACCCAGTGTGCGCAGAGTCCTAAATCACAACCTGAAGAGACCTGCCTATCCTAGAAAAAAATGCCTGTGGTATGAGTGTGCATTTCATGTGTGTGTGTATTTCTGCACGGCCGCAGGGTCGCTGTTCAGCTCCTGTGCATGCCAAACTGGTCCAGCATCTGTAAGGGAAACACAGCTCTCCCTACACTCCTGTAACAAAGGTCATGTTTGAGCTCCAGCATCCAAGGCAGGGCCGGCCGGTGGCATAGGCAGAATAGGCAAATGCTAGGGGCGCGTCCATCCAGTGGGCGCCAGAAATGGGGCAAGAAAAAAAAGTTACTTCTACTATTCTTAAAACTAGTTGGTATTATTATGTCTTAAGAAAATAATGATATGCCCACATGAATTTAACGGAATAAAAAAGCCTACTAGTAAAAATAATAATGATATAGCCTACTTTCCTAACCGAATCCCCCCCGACCCTCCCCTCTCCGACTACTCACAACTTTACACTTGGTGGCGCATTGTTTTGAGTCAACAAGCGCAACATGTTGCCCCGTCCAAAACTGTCTCGAGCCCAAGGGAGGAAAAAAAGGACAGAAGAGGAGGAAAAACGCGACAA
>JAVQJG010264578.1:0-21114 GCA_036024015.1 Craterocephalus amniculus
TAAGCAGCAATGAAACTTTCTGCACAGCAGAATGCAAAGTTGGGAACTAAAGATCAGTTTAATTGGTTATTATTTTATCATAAGGAAATACAAATATACAAATTGGCTCTTCATACTGATGCCTGTCAAACAGTAAAAGGTGCCACATCATCTTCAGCATTAATCAGCCATTTATTTGGGAAAAAATAAAAATAAAAATGACATGCTGATTAATAAATCTTTAGGTTTTACAGGCTGATATTTGAAACTAAACTGAAAACCTACCCATCCCACAGCATCCAGAGCTGTGTAACGTGGAAAGTCATTAGCATGCCCAAACTGAAAGGTCCTCTGCTTCTTCCTCCTCTCTCCATCCTCTTCCCTCTGAGAGCTGCAACAACAGAGGCACAAAGAATATCTAACAAATACACGTCTGTCTCAATTTCCAGTCCACAGTGTAAAAGTATCAGAAAGGCTTGGTTTGAGCCAGATGGCTTTGTTTGTGTTACCCCGACTAACCCTGCTCATACATACACACACACAGACACACACATAGCAGATGCTGGTAGATGATGCAACTAACTGAAAGGGAAGCAGCAAGGACAAAACGAGTTCAAAGACGGGTTTAACCGAGATGAAAGGACATGGAAGCATTCTTTCTACATTAACTGATAAAATGGCAATGACATGTTATCAAGTGTAAACACTAAATGTTTGAGGCTTTCTCTCGCACATTTCTTCCATCCATCACTTGAAGCTTTTACTGTCAGCTCTGGTCAAGGTTTGCACTGTGAAAAAGAGGAGGGAATGTGTAAAGCACCTGTTATCTGAGGACTGTAGAGAGGTGGAGAGGGCAGCTGAGGTGTTGATGACCTCGTCCTGGGGCAGTCGCAACGTGCTGCTGCCATGGTATCGATGCAGAACTAAGAGGTGGCAAGAGAAGGAACAAAAATAAACATTTAAAAAATAAAAATGTGTATTCTCAGATTTTTATCTGCTTTAGGTCTGTCATGTTTGTGCTTTATAGGCACTTTAAAAAATGATTCATTTAAGGAAAAGAGAATGCAAATTCTGGAAATCGTTTGTATGTTTGATAGCTTCTACATAATGATGAATTATATTTACTGTACTAGTTGGATACATCGAGGATAGGTTTCTACATATTATTGCACATATGAGGAGACACGCTGGTGCAGTTGTTGTATTTGTTCACATTTGAACAGTTTCGTCAGGTTTGCGTGCACAGAGGCATTAAAGCTGAGCTATTTACAGCACACAGGAGAGTTTAACATGGGAAGGTCAAACACGGACCATGTCAGGAAGTCAGATATAGAAACTCATTAGACGAAAATAAATCTGTGACAACTTGCAATTTAAGTCATGGGTAGACTTTAGCTTCAAGCTAAACTCGGGTGGAAGGCAACATTTAGCAAATGCAAAGAAACCGTAATAATATTTATATATGAATACAATAACTGAGATTTATTTAAAGTCAAAATAAGACTTTTTCCTGTCTCTGTGTCATTTCTCTCACCTCTTCCAACGAAACCTTGAACTCTCCACATGGTGAGTCCTTCGCTCTCTTTAGTTACGGAGTTACCTCTGAATATGCATGCTTACATTAATCTGAGACCATTTGGCCTTCTGAAAAATGAAACCAGCGGCTTCGGACAACGACTTCCCTCCAGCGGTTAGGCTGGTGGTAAATAAAAACCTGTCACGAGTTGTGTAGGAAAACAACCAACCCGGAAATAGATCGGGTGACGCAACTGTGATAGTAAGAGAAAGTATCGCATGTAATCTCACAGCTCCTTCTTGTGGTGTTTGAGGGAATTGCAGCTCGAAAATACCACATTGCACAGCATTAAATCTGCAAGGACGATTCTCCATTATGTATCTAGAATCTCAGTTATTATTTCTTACACTTGAGTTAATCAGCATCGTTTTTCTATGAGCAATCCTTGAGATGTTAACATGCTTCTAAAACTTGACAGGAGTCAATATGTGTCTAATTAAATTCAATGAATGTAGCCTAATTAAAAAGGTCAGGATAATTGTCTGTGGACCTGCCAGAAAAAAAATGTTTGAAGGCCAAGATGTACAAAAAATATAATGATACTAAATAAACCTGATATATAAATCTGTTTTCATATTCTCCATCCAAGACGATAAAGAAAATAAAAATCTGTTTTGAACAGTTGTAAGATTGGTCTGAGTTATAAAGATTGTCAAACTCAAGTGCTTATTTTAATGACCACCTTGATGAATAAAATTTCCACATAAAACCCAAAAATATTAACCATGTTGCTTTATTAGATGTCCAAATATAACAAGACCTTGACAGTGGGGTAAAAAGGCTTCAGTATGCTAAATAATATCTATTAATTGAGTTTCATTAGATGAGGAAAGGAACATATTACTTAAAAACTTTGCTTTAACCTTAAGCAGCACTTGAACATTTGTTTGTAAGGAGAAGAGTGCCAGCTCACTGAGGTGGTGAATAGAGAGAAAGAATTGGTCCTGGTCTGATTCATTTATAGATTGAGTTGATTTAAGAAACCCTCCAGGGCTCACTAGTCCTTTTGTAGAGTGGTTTGTCTTTTCTCTTCACTCCCCATTGATCAAACATGTGACGCACGCCCTGGTACTTTACTGGAACTGCACACTTTTCCAGTCAGATGGGGCTAAACAAGGGGCAAGAAGGAGGGGATGTACTTTTGTGAAATCTGTTCAAACTCGGAATAATGACTCGCTTGGCCTGTTGCTATAGTGACACAGTCATCATGTCTTTCACTTACAGTCCTTCTCATGCAAATAGCCTGCAGTAGTTTGTAATTTTAGCAGAATCTCTGCTCTTCTAAATAATGTTTGCAGATTTGCCCGGGGCCAGATTTGTCAGTGTAATATGAGAAACATCGGACTGAGCTGGAAGCACAGTCTCAGCAGAACTGACTAATTGAACAGTTTGTTTTTTGCTCATGTTTCTGCGTGTACTTAAGACTGCACATTTCAGAAATTCAAAGCACAAAGGGGATTCAGACAGCACTAAGCAATTTCTGAAATCTCATTTCATATTTTTTTAGTAGATCTTAATCAGTTTCTGCCACCTCTGCAAAGAAATTACTCACAAGTTAGTTAGAACAGACTCAGTAATGCAGCCATACGTGATCGAAGGATGTGATGCCAAGCAAGTAGTTTCTGAGGTCAAATGTGAAAATGCTGCTTGAGTAGGCTATTTGATTTATCTGAAAGCTGATTAATATTTATGTCAGATATACTGTAAGTTAAGCTAATAGAATATGGGGCACTGCTGAAGTGAAGACTATCACAGCATTCCTCCAAACTGCAGATAGATTCAATAACATGTCCCAGATGGGTAAGATCATATTTCTATGCTATATTTTCTATTATTGTACATCCCAGTAAGGCTAAAGGTGTAACAAAGAATTGATTGACAACTTATACTAGGCAGAATCATTTTGACTCCAAAAGACATAATGTGTAACATCTTGAAGACATAATGAGGGTTTTTCAGTAGAAACAAGCTAAAAATGGGGAGATTTAGATAAACAGTGACAGCATTTCCGAATGTAACAGTCCCATTAACATTTTTCTATCCCTTTATTTCTTCCCTCATTCCCTACTTACACTTCTTAAACAACTTGATTTATTGATATTTCTAGAGGACTTGACACAGATCAACAAGCTCAAAACATAAATTTATTTGGTTGTCAGTAATCAAACTATTGCACAAATATGATTAAACAGTCATTTAGATCAGCTGAGAAATATAAAGACTTACTGTATTTTTTTGTTACTTACTGTAACAAAAAAATTCATGCTAATTTGACTTCTGAACAACCATTTGCATATGAATCGATGTTTTAAGTAAACTTCTTCAATACTGATAAGAGCTGCTTTTAAGAATAAATTTTTTCTAACTATTGTTGGAAAAATCAACTCCCCGCTACAAAACACCCCTCAGGAATCTGGAGACCTCAGCGCCCCCATTTAGAGTAAAGGGAGGGGGGGCAGACATGAGCAGAGGTCCACTGAGTGGCTGCGTGACCCGTTTGTTTTGTTAGCTGTGTGGGCTGCTGTGAGGACGGCTTTCATGATGTGTGAGTGTTTGGTGAGACGTGTTTCCCGTCTTATCATGGACCTTCACCATCTATCCAGATAATCTGTGAACATTCAACAGAGGATTACTGAGGATTTGTTCAGAACAAGGTGATTCTCAAGTTGCAGGTTGTCTTGAGTCACCAGTAAGGATCAGACAGTGCGTGTGCGGTGAGGAGCAGAGACTGTCCTTAAGCATCCTTGAAATGAAAACCAGAGCAACAAATCCTTCAAGCCTCAAACGGTTTGAAGAGAGAGAGAGAGAGTGAAAAAGAGTTAGATTTGTGCAGTAAATTAAGTAAAGGGGGCGGGGGATCTAAAGAAAAAGCACAGGGGGTGTTTCTTGCCCCTCTTTTCTCTCCCCACCGGTCGCCTTGGTCACAGTTACACAAACACCACTCTCACACGCACAAACACTGACGAAGGCTCAGTCCTGCTATGGCCGCCACCACCGCCGCCACAGAGGACAGCTCCACGGTCTCCCCGGCCACCGTAGCACCGCAGCAGCCTGAGCTGGAAAGTAGCATAGAACCCGACTCAGCAGCTCAGACTGAGCCCAGAGAGGACAAGGAGGATGAGGAAGAGGATGAAGGAGCAGGAAGTAATGCTGCAGGGCAGGACAGAGCAAAAGGGCAGAGTTTGGATCCAGAGTGGGTGGAGGAGAGGTTCAGGATCGACAGGAAGAAGCTTGAAAGCATGTTGTATGGTGAGTGATATAAAGTGAACTCTCATGTTTTTTGCCTTACATTTTGTCTTATAAGCTACAATTAGTTGTTCCTGTTGATGGCTGGTAAAGCCCCCCCCTACCTTCCCCCTGCTTGCAGCCCTGTTACCCAGCCTATGAGTCTGTCAGGGCCTCCAGCTGGCTGCACCCTTGTTGCCTCCATCAGTAACTGCCGCCTCCTAAACTCTTGTTACTGTATCATTGTGATTTATGACCTGCAGCGGCTTATGCATTCACAAGTCCTTTTCGCTATTATCATTCCTATCTGGGAAGCAGAGGTAACTGCCTCTGTTAGTTATCGCTGCTTGGCAGGTTTATGACAAATGCCTCCCTCGTGTCACAGGGGATACTCTGTGACTGCGAGCTGCTGCAGCAGATTATGTTTGCTCATGATGGTGTGGTGCTTGAGCGAGTTCAGCTCTAATAACTGTTGCTTGTTTTGAAGGTGTGTGCAGATAGCATTTTGCTTTTGAGGCCGTTTGGACAACTTTAGACAGGCAGTAAATACTGCTTCCCATCCTTTTCTGTAACGTGTTTTTTTCCACATTCCTTCTTGGATTTGTGGAAGTTGCTTTGTGGTATTTGCGTCAGCAGAATACTTCTGATGAGATTTGTTGTTACTTAGCTCATTTGTGGTCGTCTTACCCCGACTGCCACCTTTCTGCTCCACCCCAAACTGTTCCCTTTCCATTCTTTAGCTGCGAGTGGCGTAACCCATAGAGATGAGGGGAGGGGTGAAGGCATTCCTGGGGCTCCCTCTGAACCCTGTAAATGTCACCATGGAGCGACGGCCTTTTAAAATTGTTTATGTTCCCAATAACCTCTTGTTTCAATCGCTTGGCAAATTTCAACCAAGTGAACTTTTAAATGTTGACTTTTCACACTTTCTGTAAGCAGAACGATACAGAGCAGCTGACCAAGAGAACCTGACAGATCACACACTGCAGCAGAATTTACACTTCATCTGTATGTCGCCTGTGTTCACCTGGTGTGTGTTTTTCAGCTCCAAAGCACGGGGATGGGGAGACGGGAGAGGAGTTTTTTGAGAGAGTGAGTAAAACTTCCTGGGAAACTTTTTTGAAAACAACATAGGAAATTCAATTTGCTCTCCTCTGTAATGATCATCGTTGCTTAAAGTCCTCGGTGAAAACATCTCGTCTGCGGTTCTAATATTTGTTTCAAACTCTGCATCGAGTCACTGAAGTTTTCATGGAGGTGATAATTGCAGTCTTTGAAATGCAAATGAGGCTTTATTCTTAGAGCGGAGAGATCCACGCGTGTGTTCTGATTATGCATACAGTGACGGCGTATCTCCTGTGTCTCTGTAGATGATGAGAGAAACTAACACTCAGGTGAAATGGCCATCCAAGCTGAAGATAGGGGCCAAATCAAAGAAAGGTGACGTCACGCTTCATTCAAGACAGTGCTCTTTCTATTGTCTTTTTCCTTTTACGTCCCCATGCAGGTGTGTTCATTGTTGCCCATTTACTGTCATAAGAAACAAAAATGTAGCATTAAATCTCCTATTTCCATCTAGATCCACACGTGAAAGTGGAAGGGAAGAGAGCTGATGTTATGGAAGCCAAAAAGAAGATACTAGAAGTGCTGGAAACTAAGGTGAATCAGTGTATAAATGAAAGAACAAACAAACAAACAAATAAAGAGATAAGATATATAGACTTTGTTGGAGCTGTTTTTTGGGATCAAGGAAAATATTAATCTTAATATTAAGCATCAAAAGAAAGGCACTCCATTATGAGTTATCTTAAAAGTATTAAAATAAACCCATGCCTTGCAGCAAGTACTTTCTCCGTGACATTAGGTATTGCCCTGCAGGCATGGGCTTTTCTAATCAGTCCATTTAGGAAATTACAGTTTATTAAAGACATTTTAACCTAATAAAGTTCCTTGCTTTGAACATTTTTTCCATCTCCATTATTCCTCATAAATCCTTTTATTATTGATGTAAAATTAGTCAAGTTTCGTTCACTGTCTTTGCTTCCAAGAACCATTGAAAGTCAAGTGTGGACATCTGCATAAATAACATCAGTATTTGTATGAAAACCAGGTAAACAAAGTGACCCTGAAAATGGATGTGGCCTACACAGAGCACTCCCATGTGATTGGAAAAGGTGGAGGGAACATTAAAAAAGTGATGGAGGTCACATCCTGTCACATCCATTTCCCTGACTCCAACCGCCACAGCGCTACAGGAGAGAAAAGCAACCAGGTAGCAGAGTCACATTTAGACGCTGTGGCAGGAAGCAGACTCGGATTTATGATGCATATTTGTCTTATTTCTGCAAGGTATCCATCGCTGGCCCCATAGAAGGAGTGGCAGAGGCAAGGAAGAGGATAAGAGTGCGTAATCTATCCAAGGAGGAACTTTATTTGTTTCAGCATATATTTCTTCCAAAACAGAGACAGAAACTGATTGAGTGATCCATCTGTCCCCCATATGCTGTCTAACTTCTAGGACCTCCAGCCACTGTCTCTGACCTTTGACTTGCCTGTCAGTCTGGTGCCCCAGGCTCTTCCAGATGCAGGTTCACCCCTCATCCAGCAGGTGGTGCAGACTTTAGGGGTGAATGTTAGCTTCAGGGCCGTATCCCCCCAGCCTCAAACTCAACCTTCCTTTTACGGAAGCTGCTGCACCGTCTGGGGGCTGCAAGGCAACGCTGCTGCTGTCAAGGTCAGGATGAAAGCTTTCGCTCCAACAAGTTACAGTTTACCCACAGCACATTAAAGCCAAGATATCCTGTGTAGTGGATCATCATGACAAGCTTGCATTTATTGTCAATACAGAAGGCGATCTGCATCTTGATGGAGCTTCTGCTCGGAGCAGAAGCCACAGGTGGGGTGGTGAGCAGCCAGCTGGACGTCACCTCTCAACAGCATCTCTTCCTGTCGGGACAGAACGGTGCACACTTTTTAAGTGTTATGCACCAGACGCAGACCCAGATCATCCTGCCGGACCTCAGTGCTCCTCAGAGTCCTCCCTCCCTGCTCATTCAGGGCAGCCCCGACGGAGTGTGTCTGGCTCGGCAGCAGCTCATGGTACCTCAACATGATAGAATTTTCTGCATAGATCTGTATTCTGCATCTCTCTTTGCTGCTATAATGACTAAATTCCTCTCTTTTTTTGTTTTCCATTCCTTATGGAACGTCCAGGACTGTCTACCTGTGTGTTTGATGTTTGACATGCATGAAGATGGCGAGGCAGATCCCTCCAAACTTGCTCAGATAATGCAAAATCAGGGGGTCTTTATTAGCGTCAAGCCCAAAGTAAAACAGACCAGCAAGGTAGGCGTTACACCGCTGCTTGTTGTTTGAAGCACTGTCTAAACAAAATTACATTTTTGTTGTTTTCTTCGCTGTCAGTCCTGTGTATTTACAGGGGATTCACATTCAGTCTGGGACCAAACGATGGAGTTTGTGTTTATTCATTTGATGTTCACCAGACTGAAATATTTCTTGAAAAATTCTCTATACTTGGAATTTTGAATGCAAATCTATTCTCCCCCTGTAGATTAATGTGCTGCACCAAGTTGAATACTGATGGAAACATCTGTGTTGATGTATATTTATCAGTCGGTGGTGGTGAAAGGTCTGGAAAGGAACATCTCCTGCGTTTATGAGGCCCGCCGTCTGCTGTTAGGACTGGATTCCTGCGGGACCACCAAGTTAACGGGAGTGAACCCTGACATCGTGCTGCCTGGCAGTGGCCTGACCACCCACTGGCTTAACATGTTGCTGCAGCAGCTTCGTCTCTCTGAGCAGGGTGAGTTTATGCACATATGTGTATGTGTAGATATGTTTCCAGCCAAAAGTTCCATAGAACTGAAAGCTCCTCTAAATTTCATCTCACAATTTAAAATGTTTGCCTTTTATGAAGAATGATCCATCTGTCCACAACCACTGTACTGTAGCTTGATCAACTTAAGCTCTGAAAGTGGACTTTTATGTTGACATGATCCATATTAATCAGTTATTTATTAACTTTCATTCACACATGACTAATGAGAATAATGTCTCTTTTACAAGGATGCTTGGTTTACATACACCTAGCTTCCATCTATGTTATATATATGGAACCAGGATAGGTACATAAGGTTTTTAACTGGCACACCACAGACATAACTGAAATGCACATGTCTGCATGTACGGGTAAAACCTGCAGGCACTGATCACATATTTGAGTTTGAAGAAAATCTGCACATAAAAGTCAACATTGCAAGTCTGAAAACACAAGTTAATTCCTTCAGTCAAAGCTATTTTTTCCTCTTCAGCTGAAAAGATGCTTCGTTTGACTCATTTGTCATATTAGTCTAACCACTAACAAATCATGGCAAAAGACTATGTATGTGTCAGCAGCCAAACTTTAATCCTGTGTGTGTCTGGTAAAGTGGTGCTACTGTAGAACTAGCTAACACTCAAAAAGAAGAGTCCAGTCCTGTAGATTTCAAATTTGTATACAAACACATAATTTGATATGTAATTGTTTTTATGCATTCATATAGTATCAAAAATGTCAACACATTACATAATATACATGGACGTTACTTAATATTTTCTCTGCCATAGTTGCATTAATGTCCATCCTTATTGGAATCGTTTCTTTTTTTTCCGGAAGAGCTGTATTTGCCCTTGCTATTTTTATGAGTTTTTGAAAGTGAAGAAACAAGAGAGGTGGAAACAGCAGGGAACGGAGGGAAATATGGGCTCCAAGCTTTGCCGCTGGAGCAAAAACTCAGCACATAAGTGTCGTAGGGGCCTAATTTGCAACAAATCTTAAGGTCTAAGCATTTTTTTCCAAAATTTCAAGTGTGCTTTTGTAAGGATTTATTTTTTCCAAGTATATGCAGATTTAACATACAGATGGATTTTTCTTTTCTTTAATAAGTTGTTCTCTTTGTTTGCTCTAATATGCTAATGCAGCCATACATGTTATCCCCTCTCTTTGGTCAGGCTCTGCACCTGCTACAACTCCAGAGTTGTCTGGAACTAAACCCCGGCCCTCACCTCCACCGGGCCTCACTTCTCCTTCTGAAGAAGGCAGGTCGGGACAGAAGGGGACGGAGAGTCGGCCGCTGGAGAAGGTCTTTAAATGTCCATGTTTAAAATGCTACCATAAAAAAGATTTTCTCTGATTTAAGAAACAAAAAGAAGACTTGCTTTTATCCTCCTCCTTAGATCCTTGAAAGTGAATATCAGTCTGGCCAATCGGAGGATGAGAGCTCAGAGGTTGTGGTGATGCTGCCAGCTGAGGTGTGCAATGCTGTGAACAACAGCATCAGCAAGGTGGGGTTCAATGGTCGGAGGGGGAGTCTCCAAAGTCCAGAAATCACTAAGATTCTCAACCAGGGTAGACGACATTCGACAGGGCAGGCGCTAACATACAGGTGAGTCGCCCCAGTTATTTGTGATACTTACTGTTAAAGATATCCTTTGATAAGCTTTCCCTAACATTAAACAAAAGTGGAAATACGCCGAAGGCCGACTTATAGCTTAGGGATTAAACAGTGGACCTCATGGAGACCAAGATGTTGCATCCAGATGGAAGATGAGTCATCATTGTGAAGAGATCTTGTTGCCACTGCAGTGTGATTAATGTAGGTGTGGACACACAACAACCCGCCCACACACATGTACACACACTTGCATGTACTAGATGTGTCAAGAATTTAGCAGATGCATCTCACAAACACAGAAAACCACGTTAGTCAAACAGAAACTGTTGACTTCATCTTAATTTGCTTTTCACAGAGTTTTTTAATTTCCTGCTCTGCAGATATAAAAACTTTAGAGCCGTGTAGCTTTAACACCAGCTCTGATTGGATAAACATGCTATTTATAAAGCATCATGGCATTGTCTTTGAAATGCCCCCATAGCTGCTGCTGCTGCAACAGTAATGAAAGGCTTATGAGGCCTCAGATGTTTTACACAGCCAGCACACTTTCACCTAACCTCGTCTCAAGGTGTGTGCGTGTGTCTGTCTCACGAATGTGCCAGATTGCTGAACGCAGAGACTGAGGGAGGGAGGAATGAGTGGAGGAACAGCCTGAGGAGAGACGTGACTCTGGCTGAGATTCTTCATGCTGAATCATCCAAAGCTGAGGTGAAGAAAACAGGAATTTCAAGAATCTTTTTTGTAAATTTTTTTTTTTAGATTTGTTTTTTGTAAGTTTTCTGAGAAAATCAAGCAGTCCACCCACGGACAACCTCCAGATTATGAGTAATTCTGAGTGTTCAGTCATTGAAATCGCCTTTGGCTCTGTCGGACTGCACATGAACTAGAGTACGATGAGACAAGATTAAGTCATTATTACTTAAAATAAAGAAAAGGTGACATCATTGTAAATAAAGGAACATTTTATTTAGACAGTTATGTAATCTATACATCACTGACCCTGGTGAATTTAATTTAAGGAAACGATTTTGCGTTTACAGTATTTCCTTCCTCACTTATTTGTCATATCACTTTCAAAGCTTACTACAATGAGGTTTAACTGCAGCGGCAGGAACTGTTCTTTCAAGCGAGCATTTGTTCCTGCTGTAAATTAACTTCCCACTGCCTATCCCAAGCAACCAGTGGAGAAAAAAAATCAATTTCATGTATTATTTACTTTGTATATTTGTTTGTGCTTTGTAGGATTATGACTATGAGAAGAAGAAACTGCTGGCTACCAGAGGTTAGTGCTCTTAAATGTTTAATACTTCCACTTGTCTTGCTATGGTTTCTGAAACATTCTGCAGCCTTTTTATAGACACAGACGATGTTTAGCAGATAATTATGTTAACATACATTGTGCATGAGGATAAAGATCAAAAGTCAAGTATGAATATCTTCTTCTAAATGTTTTAACATTAAACCTATAAAATATTCTGCATTGTTGTCAACTTATTCTATTTTTATTTGCTAAAATAAATGAATGCCATATCAGTAAGCGAGATAAATTGGCCTCTTCTTGTTTATTTATGAACACAGTGATATTATAAGCACAGGCGGACATTTCAGCAGCCAAAACAGCTGATGCGGGGGGACCTATTTATGGGCTGCACTGTGCCAGAGTCATAATATACTAACACTAGTACCCCACCTTATTCACACCGGAGTGGCAACACAATACAGACATCCAAATACACACATACATTGATGTGTCTGCACTGACACACATGTTGCAAACGCTGCCTCATCCATCACACAGAATGAGAGAAGCTGAGCAGACCTGCAGCCAAATGCTACCGAATTCCCTCAGTGTTGTTTTATATGATTATGAATTAGCGCTTTCAATGGCCATCTGCCTCACACAGCCATTAAGATATCCATATGCCAGTATAGGAAAGGGTCTTTACTCACACAGATACACACAAGCACATGCCAACCAAGTGGAATAATCCTGTGGATATTGCTCTGTGTGGAGCGTTGTTACTATTTTTAATCACATGTGGAGGAGACCCAGGGTAACTAGACTGTGTGTACCAGTCTTAGCAATCTGTGTTTTATAGTGTGCCACACTCTTGCAATCAGCAACAATGACTTATTTTAAACTTAAACCCACACATTTCATTGTGGTTACAATTATTGATGCTTTTAATATTCAAATTTCACTCACAGACAAAGATGACAGGATCATAGGTTTTAATACTTGTTTTCTTACAAATGTTTGCATCGTCTCATGACACTGTGTTTGTGTTTGTGCTGTATGTGCCGTCAGCCATGCAGAGGAAGCCGGTGGTCACAGAGGTGCGGACGCCTACAGACACCTGGAGCGGCCTTGGCTTCTCCAAATCTATGCCCGCTGAGGCTGTCAAGGAGCTCCACAACATCAGCCGGCGCAGCTACAAACCTTACCTCAACACCTGCAGCAATCAGCATCAGGTGCAAAAATCGAACTGCTTTGTGATATTCTTATTCATTCCCATTCATTATTCAGTTTTTTACCTTTTATATTTCCTGTGCCAGTTTTATTGCACTGCAGCTTCATTTACTGTATTGCTGTTGCCCTGCATTATATTGGTGTTGCATTTATCTTTCCGTGAGGTAGGCTTGCAAATTTGCATGCTCAATTACCTGGCCTCTGATACCATCGCCACAGTCCATGCAGTAACGCCACTGCAACGTCTATACCTGACCTGTTTTAGCACATATTCACAGCTCTTTTAGAATACTGTGAATGTCTGCTGTCCGGCTGCTCAGTTGTCTGAGGAGGAAGCAGACAAACTTACAGTAAGACTGAAAAGAGAGAAAAGACATTACTCAGATTGGGTAAAATCTCCTGTGAGAAAACTCCAATGTGGTCAATGAGCTGGTTTTCTCTTATTAAATCCTGATGGATAATAAACACATTTGTGAGCCATTTTCCTGATGAAAAGTGAGATTAATGAAGAGTAGGTGGTGCTGCTGGCTGACATGTTTACAGATGAAAGGAACAGGAGCTGACCAGTAATGCTGTCTCCATTTCTCTGCATCTAGTCGTGGGCCTCTCAGACAGGGAAGGTGTGCAACGGCAGCGACTCTGAAAACTGGAGGGACAGACGAGGATCCACATCCCTTCTTGTCTCCTCCTCTTCCCCGTCTTCTTCATCTCCATCTTCTCCTTCCTCCCCTCTGCCGGCCTTCTCCACCCCCTCCTTTCCTGGGTTTACATCAGTGAACAGGAGCAGAGGCGACAAACCCTGTAAGTGGCAACTTTTTTTATGTTCAACAAATCGTGCTGCATCGTTTCCCCTCTTGCGCTGTAAACCTCTAACTTTGAAACTTTATGTCTAGCGGAGACTTTTGTGAGCAGCTGCTATTTCGATGGCGTGTGCTCATCCAGAAGGGCATCGACCTGCAGCCAGCGGAGCCCCTCCCCGATGGCGACAGATGACCTGTCCGAGCTGCTCGGCCAACTTGGCCTCATTAAATACATTGACGTGTTTGAACAACAGGAGGTAAATGCACGCTGAAGTGCAGTGAAAATAACATTCCTTGTTTAATTCACAATCAATAGGTTGTTTTGACAAACTAGACGGCTTGGCCGCACCTTTTTTTCTTGTAATCCAGCCAAAAAAAGCAAAATATTAAGAATAAATTGCATGATCTGACTGTGTTTCACCCAGATCGACTACCAGACGTTCCTCACTCTGTCCGATGAAGATCTGAAAGAAGTTGGAGTCTCCACCTTTGGAGCCAGACGCAAGATGTTATTAGCGATCTCAGGTGAGAATCTACTTTTCTTATAGCTGAAAGTCATATTTGCTTCTCCATCTGTCTAGTAGGTGGTGTTTGCCTCATCTCATCAGTTAAATTGTCCCCTGAATCAGATCTGAACAAGAGCAAACAGAGGCCGTCAGACACACCTGCCGTGAAGCCGGGCCACCTGGAAGGGGGCGCGAGTGGCAGACTTCCCCGAATCATGGATGTGGAAGCTGCGACTCAGAGTAACCGCTGGTGAGAGGAGGCAGCTGCCAGCTCTGAGATCAACCCCACTAATGTGGAGAATGTAATTATGCAGTGACACTGCCACCAGTGAAAAAACCTGAACAGCTTTTTATTTACCAGAAATGGAGCAGCAAACATTATGTAGATATTTAAAGCCAGTGCCTTAATTCCACAGCCATAATCCAAAGCTTTTGTGTACAGTTCAAGATAAGGAGGATTTTCCTTCCAAGACGAACACACGTCTCTGTTTTTTCTTTTTGGCATAAAGTGCCTTTCTTATGCAAATTCCACTATGTTAACTAAAAAATACAGAATTGTAAATAGATATTTTTTGAAAATGACATTCCAATAATATTAACAGTGATGATGATAGATTGTTAAAATGTATCTATCAAGATGCATTTCTGACTTTATTATTATTGAATAATGCCAGATTTATTTCAGTCTATGAGCCACTTGGACACAGCTCGGTATGAAATTATCTGAAAAAAATCTCAGGTGAGCAGGTGCAGCATGAAGTCGTTGTCCCACCACCACCAGAGGGCACCAGTGTTACACCGCAGTCATAAATAGTTGTGTCACAAGTAAAATGATGGATGGGTTTCAAAATGAAACTGTATCATAATTCCTGGTGGACAAGTTGGAGTTCATTTTTAAATTTCTAGAGTAATCTGACTCAGACAAACATTAATAAGTAAATAAAATACATATTCTGAGTGTGACTTCTCACCTTAATGTTTCATCTTGATTTATCGCTGCTGCCAGAGATGATTAATGACGAGCAGGAGATTGCAGCCTCGCAAACGAGTGTTATCAGAGGAGGCTCTCTGGTCATAATTTGAAAATTTGGAATGGCGTTGTTGGGCAACACGTGGAAGTGAATCATCCAAGATACTGCTGCTTGGGGGCATGAAGGGGTCTGATCTGTTCAGGGACTCCGCAAGCCGTCTGGTTCAGTGGTAGCCAAGCATGAAAGAGAGAGTGAGTGGAAGTGTTGGGCTGTGACAGATTAGGGAGAGATGATCCCTACTTATTACAATGTCTCTGCCAATTACATAGGCAGGCATTAGACCAGTGATCCTAAAATCTGGTCCTCTTGCTCTGGAGCACTAGTGGATTTGCAGCCTGTCAGGTAGTTAATTGCACTCCCGTGGGGCAGCAGGTCTGAATCGGTTTGTGATCACACAGCTAGAATGAAAAAATCCAGTAAAATGTGCTGTGCTCTGAACCACGACAACTTTGGAGAGCCACTTGGACATTTCACCTCTGGAGTGGCAATCTTAGCACATGGCCTGGACACATGGTAGATCCATGAAATATACCTGTGATCAGACTTTATTTGGAGCTTTGCTTTCTTTGTTTAAACTAAATTCCAGTTTGAGACTGAATCTAGCCTTTCAATTTGTTCAAGAAATAAAAGATACCCTCTGCGGCTTTGCATTAAAGCAAATGATGTGAGCCAGACAGGGAAAGTTATTGATCAGTGTAGGTATTGATCAGGATGGTGCATTTGTAACAGATATTGTAATTCATGAGACTTAAAGTATAAATCACCACAGAAAGAAGCACACAAACCAAAAAACATAAACCTTCCTGTGCCTTCAGACATCATCAAACAAGTATATTCACCGGTAATATGGAAGGAGTCTGAATTGTTTGGTGTCTCTTTTGGAAACTACAATTATGTTGACTGAAGGAATAATGGGTCAGTTTTAGAAAAGATGTTAATTTTCTGCAAAGAATTAGAAGTTTAAGTAAGATGGTCTGCCAGTAGAATAACTTAATGTAGCAGAAAAAAAACACCTAGCCAGACTGTTAACAGGTGCCAGTATCCCATCATCTTGCCTCAAGCCTACTGTCTCAAGAAGAAGATGCAGGAAATATGAAAATGACAGTAAAAACATTCATGGCTCTCAAAGCTCCATAATAACCATGAGTAGAAAAACAAATTCCCATTTGTGACAAAAATCACAACCAATTATACAGAACCCTGCTTGTATGCATCACCGGTCTCCATGGAGACCTAGGATCGATGGGAGGATCCGCCCAGCAGGGAGGCCAAATGTGGGAAATAAAGGAGCAGGTAATAGAGAAATGAAACAGAGCGTTGAAGTGCCCCGAGGATAAAACATAACCACGCATTCCCCTCACTGAGATGAGGATGAAACTCTTTTCAGGAAAGTGAGAGCGAGAAATAGACTCTGTGTGTGTGTGTGTGTGTGTGTGTGTGTGTGTGTGTGTGTGAGTCTCTGTGCAACACACAGAAAGTGAGCTCTGTTGGAGACGTGTGACTAAAGTTACTAAATGAACTATCATGTGGTCAAAATCTATGATTATAGGATTTGGAATTATTTGAACATTTCTTGCATATTCTTTGCCTCCTGATATGTTGCCTGCACTATGAATATGACTTCTAGCTGTGGCTTCCAGAAAACTTACAGCAAAAGGAAAAAGTTGGATTCATATAAAGTAATATGCAGACCGGGAAAACGTATCAGAAAGCTGGGAATGTGCAGTTGCTGGAAAATAAATAAACAAAGTAGTTTCTTAAGACTTAAACCAAGAAAGCTAATGATGCTCGATCCACTTGCCATTGTCTTGAAAATGATAAAACACCCTTCACATGAAATTGCTGCAGACAGTTAAGCTAGCAGTTCTCCCTGATGGCGCGTTATAGACTGCTGAATAGGCTTTTTTAAACCACAAGATTCAGTTGTCCTTTAAGCCTCTGATTGTTGGTACAATGTCTTTTCAAAGTGCTGAGCCAGCTGTTCTGAGCCAGAGGGGTCAGCTGTCCCATTAGCCGGCGATATTACGAAAACACTCATTAAGCTTTCATGTTCTTTTTAGTCGCTGCGGGGCTTTGTGATTCTCCTCTCAAAGGAAAGTGATAAAAGTATTCTCTTAGATACACCATTTATGTCTGCTTCTAAGAGGGGACGCTGCTGTCTCAAGGTTGGTAAAGGTCAGAAATGATGGAGTGAATTGAATGTTCCACTGCAGAGAAATTCAGGTTTCAGAAAAAATATAACAAAACAGATCGAAGAACTTGTTTGAATGTGTCTGTGGCTCCAAACTCAGGCAAAAAGATGTGTTTTCGTTCATTTCCCTATGACTCGGTTAAATAAGATTATATATGTGAGGCAGAAGGTGGAAATGAAGAGAACAAGACACAAGTGGACACAGACCTGTAAGGTTCAAAAGACTCAGTGCCACTTTACTTAAATTTTCAAAGTTACAAAGTAAAGTTCACGTAGTTGACATGGCAAAGATTTCAATTTCAAATCACTGAACATATCCAATGTCGGGAGGCAGAGCAGAGTCTTGTCTCTGCTTGATGTCGTATGTCCTCCCAGCTCAGGAGCAGCTTTCTCCTCTAGTGTCCATGCACAGTCAAAAGGCCTCAGCAGGGCCCACTGACCAAATAGCAAAAGAAAAGATTTGCGCTGCAGGTCTTGCAGTTAGCTTTTCTACCCCGCTATCTCTCTGCAATGCAACTCGCTACCTCCTGAGATTGGGAGAACAACCAAAAGGACACTAGACAGCATCAACGTAGCAACAAAGTATTGTAGCAGCCAAATGGGCATCACTTTCTGATTTGAGATGCATAGAGCTGGACCTAGCCAGGTAAATCTCTCTTTTACAGATACACGATGAGAAACATGCAACAACAACGACAATACAGCATTAATCTCATTGCTTCCTGGGCTTTCTGGAACATTCAAGATCAACAATTAGATAATTTACAATCCTCCATGAAACAACAGAGAGGGGAGGATCTCAGAGCCTGAAACTGTGGCAGCAGTCTGGAGAAACGTGGTTAAACATCGGAAAGAGCCCAACGGTGGAACATAGAACATGAATGAACGGCTAATCAGCTGGACTGTCGGGGGAAAGGAATCCACCATCAAGGCTCCCTCAAAGAAACATATTTACATCCAATACATCAGCTAATTTATCTGGGCTCACAGACTGACTGGAGACACTGATGTGGACATTCAGCGGTAGGAAAGAATAAGATGGACATAACAGAGAAGTGTCCGTGTTTGAAGGGGATTAAGACTGCAGGATTTGGGGAGGGTAGGAGCAGGAAGTGGACAGAGTAAGACAGAATTTTACAGGGGCTTGACAGTTTTTGTTGAAACCGAACAGGGTCTCTGTTTTCTGTCTGAGGAGAAGCCGAGCGAGTGAAAATGATGGACTGAAGAGAGAGATCTGGATGAGGGACGAGGGTAGTAAGAGCAGGTTCAGGAGCCAAAAGATGGATTGCTGCCAAAGGTAACTGGAGGAAGAGACATTGGAATGGCTTCAGATCTTTGCCGAGTTATCGGAGTTTCCCGTGGTCAGCTGACGGCAAAGTGAAATGGGGCGGAGCTACCAAATGTAGCCAATTTCATCATCCTTGTCCTCTTCCTCATCCTCATCATCCTCGATGGTTCCTCTGGGATGGATCCTACCCCGTCTCTTCTTCTGCCGCCCGCTTCGCCCGCTCTGCGTTGGCTCCTCCTCCTGGTCGTCAAGGAGAATTACTGCACCGCCGCTGCCAAAATCCCCCGATGTCTCCTGATCCTCGTCTGTAGGCACATTACCAAAAACACAGATGAACAGATTAGAAGTTTCCGGATGTTTACCGGAGACAAGAATAACAAGATGAAAAGGAAATACAGTTTCTGGGTAAGTATGAGTACTTCCACTGATTCTTACTGTTCCTGTGGATCTGCTGATGTTTTCTCAGGTCAAGTTAGGCTGCAACAGAAACTTTAAAATCTCACTTGGGTAGCTTATGCATCCACACTTTGGATCTGATTTGCAAAAATTGGACTTCATATCAATTTTCTTGCTGTCCAGATTTTCTAACCTGATCTGGTCTGTGATTCTGAAAAAGGCCTTTTGGCAAAATTCTTTTTAACACTACAAGCGCTTCGTTTCAGCAAGAACTACCAGAGGGGGTCATTTTAACATCCTGCCGACATAGCATGAAAAAAAAACAGAGAGCTGGATGTCAGCTGATTTTGATTTATCAAATTGCACATGGAGAGCTCAATAATGAACACAGGGTGGGTCCTTCTGGTATCGATGCAGCTCCGGTTCACATGGGTTCAGTGCAGCCATGTCCAAAACAATATAAAAACAGCGCAACTGGACATAGTCTACTTACAGCTCCAGATGAACGATGCCTCGCCATCTTGTGAAGGATTTCTACTCTTCATTGTTCTGATTCTGTTAAGTTTGAATTTTTTTTCAGTTATGTTTTTATTGTAGTCTGCCAGTCCGTTAGCAACAAAACACAAAAAGTTACGGACGGCTTTTGGTGAAACACTTCATGAAATGACAGAAATGGAGGAAAGGAACAATTGAGCACTGTCTGGATGAGGGTTATAAATAGTAAAGGGGAAACCAGGTGGCCTTTTGAGCCATACAAGGTTTTTTTCTGACCCTATGGCTTGAAGGTGGTCTAAGTGCTTTAAATGATTTCTTTTATATATATTTAAAAATATCCCTTAAAATGACTAGATAGTGTTAAACTGTGTGTGCTTCCTTTCACTTATTTAAAAATCCACGTCTGCTTTCGATTGTGAAAATATTTTCAACAAAAACTTCATTTAACAATGAGGGCTAAAAATAAAACAATACTTAAAAAACCTGCTAATTAAATGCAATCGAGGCACCATGTTCAATTAATTGTAAAACTGATCTGAGGTCATATCGTCAAACTCTAGTAAACTCTTGTTATTATGAGTCGATCTTGAATTAACTGTGAATGACATGTAAATTCTGTTTTCATCTGGGTAATAATTAGCAGCAGAAGAGATGACAAAACAAAACCAAGGTTCCTGTCCATTATTCCTCCAACTAACAGAGTCAAAAGCCATGGGGGCTTCTTGTCAACTAACTTGCTTCAGTGGCTTTTGGCCAAGTGGCCGATGAATGCTGCGTCAAACGTAGTCGCAGTGTGAACAGGACTCATAGCAGATTCTGCTGCATGTGTTACTGGAGTGGAGGAATTGTATTGATCAATATTGAACAGTATTGATCTAAAAAATAAGCACCTTAGTATAAATGTACTCTCTTTTACCTATTTTTTCAGTTTTTTTTAAATAAAACAATACATGCATTATGTATTTTGGAGATAAAGAAAAAATCAAACAAAATTACATAACTGTCTGTGCTACACAACAGATAGATAGATAGATAGATAGATAGATTGATAGATAGATAGATACAGATACAGACTAAGTAAAAATCCCAATAAATAACAACCAATAGAAAATAAACAAAAATAAGCAATAGAGAGGTTGAGATAAAGAGGTTGGCCTAGATTTAAAAAAATAAATAAATAACCAAACAAAGAATTATGGCATAGATAGCATAGAAAAATAAAACAAAATAACCAGGTTTAATAATTAAGCAATACATCAGAGAGGAGACCATTTACAGTGGCAACAGAATAACAAAGTGGTACATCCTCGTGTCCTTGTGTTGTGGTTATTCAGTGGTGAGTAACATTTCTTGTTGTATGCAGGGGGAAATAAGAAAACTTCAAGGTACTCCAGCCTGAGGCCATTCAGGCAGTTAGATGAGCTTGTTAGAGCAGAAACAAAGGACCACTTTACAAAGTGTGTGTGTGTGTGTGAGTGTGTGTGGCTGAACAGACACCTTATCAATATTGGAAGCTGCGATTACTGGCTTAAAACCAGACTGACATTCCAATGAGCTGTAATCTGTGCCTGTGAGTTGACTATTTGATTGGTAATCAGTATAATCAGTGTGTCTACCTGGATTCTTTCTTGCTACTTCGTGGGGGGGGGGGGGGGGGGGGGGGGGGGGGGGGGGGGGGGGGGGGGGGGGGGGGGGGGGGGGGGG
>JAVQJG010264586.1:0-23950 GCA_036024015.1 Craterocephalus amniculus
CGCTCGAAACGCGCCGCCCCAAGCAAACTCGCGTTTTTCCGCGGCTGTACATTGACTTAACATTGAGTTTGTACGCGCGTACAATTTTTTCCGCTGTCCGGTGTGAACACGGGGTAAGGGATGTAATGATTCATTTTAATGACGATTCGATTCATATCACGGTTTGTGATTACGATAGGATTCATGAACAATACTAGTTCATTTAAAACGATCCAGTAACTTAAAAATCGATTCAGTATATCTATCAACAACTATTATTAAAAATTCAACCAGTGTGATTGTCATAAATACCTGGATGCTGGACAGTGCAGGGAAGTTTCTCAGAATAAAAACAAGAAAGAATAATTCATAGCAAATCCATTCACAACTTTCTTTTGTGTTTATGAAGTTCACCGGTCCAAGTTGAATCAACAGGGGCTTAACCTTTTGTAGTATTATTTTCAATATTTAAACACAGTTTTTTAATGAAAGTACAGTTAGTGCAAACAATATTTTAATAACCCACTACTTCTACTATTTTATCAACATAAGAAAGTGCAAAAATAAAATCTTCCGTGCTTTGATCCATAGTATTTCTCAATATCGATAGAATCATTAGAATACCTTTTATAACGATAATAGATGGGTAAAAAATGTTTTTTCTACCTACTTGCCCAGCACATATCACTGCTGTTGAATCATAGGAATATTAATCCATATATCAATATACTAGATGAATCGTTACAGATGAATGGTTAATATAACTTAGGTTTGACAGTATTTGGTTTATGCTATATCCTGTTAATGGACCCGCTTGAAGACAAAAATTGGGAGTTTGAGTTCTTTGAGTTCGTTTTTTAGATTGTTCTGTTTTATGCTTTGTTGTGGGAGGATTAATATGCTTGGATTGTTTTTATAACATAAAGCACTTTGTGGTGTGAAAAGAGCGAATAAGATTAAATTAGATTTGATTCATGTCTTCAAATAGAAATGTGCTCTTTATACAATGTGACGATTTGAAAAGCCACCATACAAAATGTTATTTGAGTTAAAAGATCTGATTATTTTTCATTTTGATGTCTGATTGAGCTCAGGAATAAAATGTTATCTTTAATATTTTAACTTTTTATGTTCATTTGAAATGAGTGAAAATGATGGTCTTAAATCAACATCTGTCAGATTCATCAATTGAGCCTGAATCAGAGTCAGTTGAAATCACATCAGCACACACTGAATCGTTATCCATTGAATTAATATCAAACGGATTATATCTGTGATTCATACTCTCTCACAACTTTTAGACGAGCTAAATGGATGTTAAACAGGTTGTGTTTCCCACCTTCACCACAGTAGAGCTGAAGTTCAAGGCAGTGTTATTAGTTTTTGGAACTTTGATTCATAAATTAGACTAAATGGACTGAACTTCTAACCAGAGGACAACAGTAAAAGTATAAATCCTACAGGAGAAATTTTCCATCCAGAGAAGAATCCAGACTAGTATCATAAAAACACAAATATGAGATCCACAATAGTTGGTGGTCAGCCATACTACAAGGACCCCAGGCCATTGTTGTCTGTATAAAGAGACAGTAAAAAGCAGGTTCTGTTAAAAGAGATGGCTCTTTCTCTTCCTGTAGCGGCTGAATGACATGCTGATGTATGTAAGAGGGATACTTGTTGGCCGGGTTCGCCCACTCTACCCTGTCAGATCTTTGATGTCAAGGGATGAAAGAGCATGGCCTTCCAATCACTGGCCTATAAGGACAGCCTGTGTGTATAAGTGTCCTACACACCCAGCACATTTTCTCCTTGGACAAGATCATAAAAGTCAACCTGCAGAGGACAGAAAGAGGGACAGGTAAACCAAGGAAATGTTGTCATGCTTGTCTCTCCTGCTCCACCCAGCCAGCACTGCTGCCGTTTCTGTGCGAAACAAGAGTCGTCACTATAAGAGCAATAAAAGCTGTTTGGCAGCCAGAGATGGACACGGGCAAAATAAGCCAGTTCGATTATAATATAAAAAATCGGCTCAGTGATTTGATGCTTTCTGATACCCGGAAATCTGCCATGATACGATTTTAACTTGGCTTGATTGAGAAGCCAGATGGACATGAGACCATATCACATGCAAAATAACATTTCCATTTAGATCACATCACAAAAAAGGCTTTAATATCAAAATATGATTTTATTCCTGATCTCCATCAGTCATTTAAAGGAAAAAAAACATCTGTTCCTTAAACAAAACACGTCAGGTGCTGGTCAAACATACAGTTCATACTGAAAACTAGTTTGTATTGATTTTATGATGGATTTGTCTTTGTCAGCACCGGTTTAAGCAGCCTAAACAACACGCAGAGCAGATGTTTTATCACAGGTGAAAATGGACGGAGGAGATTCAGAAAGTGAGCTGATATGGACGTTAAAGTCAAACATGAGGACGTTTCTGCAAAAAAAAAAAAGAGCTGGAGCTCGCCGATACATTTACTGCTTTACTGTGCAAGCTGAAAGGCTAAAGTTTCCACACCAGCTGTGTGTTAATCAGAGTCACCAGAGGTTGTGTGTGACACAACAGAATGTTAGCCGTTAGCCTGCACAGTAAAGCAGTGAAAGTATCTATGAGCTCCAGCTCTTCCTCCTTATGGCAAGTTTACGCCCCTCAGGTGTGAAGCACCTGATACAGCCATGACCCTTTCTGCTTAGGTGGTGCTTCTGATCATTTCTGTGGAAAAAGACAGATTTGGACCTGTGACAGTTTGAAGACACTGGACATCATGCAAAATATTTTTCTTTTTCTTTCTCGTGACATGAGAATGTATTAACATCAGCCAATCTGAATCAGTGGAAAATGTGGTTAACATGCATGGAAAATAACTAGACTGTGAAACAGGGATGAATCTGAAAAATACTGTTGCATATTTTGGACACTCAGGCCCTGCAATAGGATTACTTGTATCTTCAGGAGCTGCTGTTTCGTTTTTGTCTTTTAAGTCAAGATTTGTGAATGAAAAATCTAAAAGAACTGACGTAACTGAGTTTGTGTCCAAAAGGATTTTAGATTTATACGAACGAAGCCTTTATACGAACGTAAATATATATACTGCGTTGTTGGAGCCGTCAGGTGGAGAAAAAGAATCAGTAGCCATCTGAAGCCATTCAGAGACGTGACTAACACAAATCTACGCTGATGGAAATCCCTGTTTGACTGTTTTTAAGATCGAAGCCCACGATAATCCGGTGGGAAGATGACAGATTCTGCCACAACCTCTTCTTCTCTCCTCCCACACTGTCAGCTGCTTTATGAAACTGTTTCATATGGGAATGAAATCACATCCATTGAGAACGCCTCCTTCTTTTCCACATACCAGAACCCTTACAGATCATTTAGATACACTTTACCAGACACTCTCACTTCATTTTCAGAGCTAATTTCCTTGTTTTCCTAAGGAAATTGGATTTTCTTCCATCAGATGTCTCACATTGTCATTGTATGACTCAATGTTTAGAACCGGTATCGGTGTTGTAGGATGTGTTTGGCTGAATGCGGGGTTAGACTGCAAGTCTTACCCCAATAAACAAAGTTCTTTTGTTTGTTTAAAAGTAAATTTCAGGCAAACTTGAGTCAGAGTGTCTTGTTTCCAGGATGCAGAGCCCCACCCTCTGCAACTGACCACACAAAATGTGAGCCCCGGGGGCAACACTTGTGGTGCTCCGCCGGTCGTTTCTCTGTCACTTGTAGTATTTTGGTATCGCAAAGCCTGAACCAACATGACTGGAATGCTTTTTTTCCCTCTTTTGTTTTCTTTTTTGTAAAGAGGCTCTTTTGTTCTAATGGGATAATTTAAATTGGAATGTTTTCACTTTGGGCTTTTGAGCAGGAGGGTGGTAGGGTGGGGGGTGGGGGGTGGGGGGGGGTGTTGGGTATGTGGGTGAAGAATGAAAAGATGGACTTTACAATTGTGTTGGCGAGAAACCCAAATACTAACTCTGTTTGGTCTTTTTTAAATTAAGTTTTCCTCACTTAAATGATAGAGATAAAATATTCGCTTTTTCTAACCCCAAGATCAACGTAAAATATCTTGGTGTTTTGCAATTAATTAGACAAAATGATGGATTAATACAGAAATTAAATTTATTAGGGGTATTTTTTGGGCCAATCCGTGCTAAAAGTAATTAGCAAAAGAAACTTTTTAGATGAAAAAAAAAACCAAACATTTTTCTAAATGGCCATTTATAAAACTGGTCAGCAAATAGCAGCCGGACCCCTGGGGGAACGATGACGTCTTGGCCTACTTCTCACATTAGAAACAACAAGAACAACACCAGTTTCTTTGCAACCAGCCAATTAACTTGAATTGCATTTGCTTTTGTACCATTAAACTTGTTTGGAACATTTCTGGGATTATTTATCCAATGGGATGGTTATCCAAAAAAATAAGTTTGTAGTGATTAAGTATTGAGGTAGATATCAAATTATGCTGAGAATGTTTTCCTCTTGTATCTTCATGTGGTTTTAATGCAGCTGCTTGGCACGTTTGCTTCACCTTCATTTGCATCTGGATGGAAACATTTTAGATAATTAAACTCATATAGAATTAATTTAGTTATCCTTAACAAATGCACAACAAAGTTTGTTTAATCTTTTTATTTAGACCAGGAAATCTCAAGCTCATGATTGTGCCTTGTGGGAATTTTTCATATTAGCTCTAGTGGGACTTGAAAACAGGAAAACAGGCTGGTTATAATGTAACAAAATAGTGGTTCATGCTAAGCAGCATACTGGTTCAGATCAGAAAACATTTTATTTATTTTTTTGTCATGATATTAATAATTTTCACACTGTTGAGAATGTAGCACAGGGGGAAACTTTTTGAGTGAGTGCTTTTGGTTAGCAGTTAGCAGCAGGTTAGCAAGGTTGGAGAAGGTTCAGAAGGTGAAGTGGAACATGATGACATAGTAAACAGGAGCCATATCTCTTGTCTGGAGATACCGTGGCTTTAATAATAAATTCAGACTGGTCTACTTCCATACATGTACAGTTTATTACGAGTAGTGTGAACGTGCATTTGCAAAACAGCAAATTTTGATGCGTAAAAAGGAGCTGTTGTCTTTTTTCGTTCCCTCACGTTCCTCAGTGGGAAGTGTGGTTGACACCCAGTCATTCATGACAATGAAATTTAAAAAAAACATCACATACCGTGAAGCCAGCATAAGTTTGATCATTTCCGTAATATATTATTTTGGTCACACCGGCCAACACTAACACTGGCTACTTTCTGTGATAGTGACGGAAAGAGTAAATATCTCTGACTGACATGTTTACAGGCTTTTTAAACCAGTTTGTAATTAGGTAGGTGTAAAATAGGCCCACATGGTAAACATCAGTCAAAGCTATTCCCTGTGGAACCCTGGGGGGAACATTTAGCTGTCACCCTCATCTATTACCCTGAATTTTGTGGCTTTGGTTACTGATCATGACTCAGCAGCTTTTCATTTTCGATACATCACCGCAGTCTTTGCTTGCTTGTATCATCTTGTCTTGCATGAAGCTGGATGCTTTTATCCTGCAGTTTCTTTGCTTGCAGCAGATTACGGAGATGAAGTCTCAGTAGCTTTCAGTTTCACAGGATTTTCACTTTTTAATCCAACTTCTTCCTACACCACTCCGTCCCGTTATAGGCTGCAGTGTTAATACAAGAATATGTGGTGGTGAATAATTGGTTCAAATCAGGCCTTGTCATTGGACATGATTTTTTGGCTAAATAAAGTCAGGCTCTGAGGGTATTTTGGGACTTCTTATTGACAAAAGACTCATTGTCTTCATTTCAAATGATACTGAATCCAAATTCATTGTCAAGCTCCAAATGTTAGTTCTGCTGGACATGACAGCCAAACCTATGGCATTATGAAAGGTTTCCAGTTTTAAGAAAAAGCTGGGGAAACAATGAGTCCAACACTAAGGACTTTTTCCAGTAAACCCATACAAGGCAGGTTTCTCCTGAGTGGTCAGACGTTAGTCTGTGGTTTATCCAGTCTGCATGGTTATGTCCTCATGAATTGTCTTGTTATGGGGAGATTCCGGCTGTGTTCATTTACACTCTGAAACAGACAGATTCAGACGGTCTCACCAATAAACTTTAGTCCACACGCACTATGCATGGCCATTTCACAATCTAGACTTCAAAATGGTGATATCAAACATTATTTGAGGAAAGTATTTTGTGCTCAGGGGTTCAATGCCATTCACGGCCGCAGCATGTCTCCGCCAGCATTCCTTGGATGGAAACTGTTGATATTGTTGAACATGTTGTAACAGCATCAGTAGTGGGAAAGGTGCTTCTTTCACAGCAAACATCTGTGGAAGCAAAAGGCAAGAAAGACTGCTTGGGTAAAACTTGTGCGCATCTTTTCTCAGAGCTTTGATATGTACATGAGATCCTGTTGCTTCAGACATTTCTGACAGACACTGGTTTGGTTTTTCAGAACCTTTATTATTCCTTTTATTAATTTACCAATTTTTCTTATTCTGCTTGCTTGTTCTGTTGCTGCAAATAAGCTCAGCAAACTTTAACAGTAGGCCTGAGTGAAATATCACCATAGTGACACATATTGATGTAAGAACCGGTGCACGGTGGCGCCAGCTGCCTCTGTAACCTACGGCTACTCACTTCAGTCCTATGAGAGCTGCAGCTGCAGGCTTTCACCGTCTCCCATCTGAGTCAAATTAAAGTTGCTGTGCAGAAGTTCATAGGCTGTTGGATCTACTTGGTTTGATCCAGGTGAGTTGGATCTGGGAAACATTGAAAACCTGCAGGACTGCGGACCTTTTCGGGCCGAACTGAGTAGCCCTGCTGCAGAGGATCTGTGGAAACTGAGATCATTTTGTTCCCTGTGTGTTTTGAAAAATTCTACATTTGCAAAGTGATTGATTAAAACCACATATAAGGCTTTACTAGTTGAATTGCTTATGATAATAAGAATATAATGGTATTGTTATATATCTAATGTGATGTGGTGTTGTAGGATATTGAACTCATGTTGGCTAACAGCACCTTCATTACCAGGTGAACAAAATAGTCTTTTTTAAGTTTGATAAATGGATGATCCTCTCTTTTTTTGCTCCTAACAGACCAACTGAGGATGTTTAATGCTTGGTTGACTGATTAAAGCTTCTGGAAATGACTTCCTTTCACTGGCATAGTCACAGAGGAGCTCCTTCATTCTCAGGGCCTTTTGATGTTTACACACATGCTTCCCTCATTTTGGGATTAAGAGGCTGAGGGAAATGGTCCGGTTGACATTGTGTGAATCACCCAATGATTTGTGGAGCCCGAAACCTCATTTTTTGTCCTTTTTTAGCACCAACTAAATACCCTGGATTGTGTTTTAGAGGTGGATAGATGGACATACCTAACCCCGCCTAATCCTGCTTCAGCATGGTAAAAAAGAGTTCAAACATTTGTCTGTGCTGTAAGATTCCCTCTTGAACCGGTCCTGGCTTCTGCTCATTAACACCCCACTGAGTGCATTCACATCCATAAGTGTTTGCAGCTCTTTCCTGCAGAAAAAGCCGCTCCTTTGTGTCCTGATCATATCTGCAGTATTCTGTAATAAAGACGTCTGGATTTCCCCTCCGTGTGTTTACAAGTTGGAGACTCTCCCGATGTTCCTTTGCTTATCCTGACTCATGCTCCTAAACCACACAGAAAAAGTTTTGCCCGCTTCACAGTGAGTCACAGAGCGGAAATAAATACAGACCGAGGAGGGCCGGCTCAGATAGCATCTTTAATAAATTAAAAAAGCGTGTCCTGCAGTGTCCGTGACTCACCGATGAACTCTTAATCCAAACCTGTAAAAGTCAATCTAGGATCCCAGAGAAGCTGGAGAATCTGCATGAGTTCATGTCTCAGCACATCACTGTCTGAATACGCTGCTGCCAAACTGGTGATGATTGGTTTGTGGCGAAGCCAAGTCTGCTGCGCCCGTTTTATTGCACCGCCGAAAACATCACAGCCCAGCATTGAAGTATTTGCCTGGCTTTTCAGGAAATGTTTCGGTGGTGTGGACAGACAATAATACGACCCACTTCAGGCAGAATTGTCAACATCATAGATGTTAAACAGGAAGTGAAATCCCACAGAAAAAGAACCCGGCCACAACAATTAGAGTTTCTGTGTCTGGTGAGCTGCAGTGCAGTGAGCGAGAACGCTTCAGTCAGCATTTAACCAAACATGGAAGGAAGACATGAAATCTGACTCTACATCCGTTTCTATCTCATTTCCATGATGCAGAACTAGAAGTTTTGTTTATTCTGTTTGGGTGTCCCTGCTGTGTGCGCCCAGCACTTTGCAGTGTTTACATTATTTACTGAAATTCTCATAAGCCACATTCCTGCTGCCTGCTCTCATCCGGGAAAGGACATAACTAAAGAAAACAATCACTCACAAACAAACAAACAGACAAATACAATTCCTGATTTATACTGCATCGTATTGACACCGACATGTCAGAGAACACATGCAGACTTTCTGGGAGAAAACAAAAAGGTCGAATGATTGATTCGAAGGTCTCACGTGTGTTTTTTTTCCATTTCCTTGCAAACTTTACTTTATCGCCTCTCAAAGAAGCATCTTGGTAATTTGTTCTTTTCTGCCCATCCGGATATGGATCCTAATCCGTGGAGTCAACACTACTAATGCTAGACTTCCGATATCCGCATTGTTTCATCTTTCTGAGAAGTGAGAATGACAGTGTTGTCATCGCGGCTGGCCGGCTCCTCCTGCTAACTGCAGATAATCAGGTAGCAGGTGTGGTGTATAAAATACTTATGTTGCTCATGGTTAATGGATAAGTACGGTTTTATAAAAGCAGCAAATAAGCAGTTCCTTGTAAGTTTTTCTTGAGTTGGTTTTGTTATAAAAAAAAAAACTAAAAAAAAACTGGAATCTGTCATTTTTTATGAGGTGACAATATACGGCTTGGCTTTTGGTCCCAAATTGGATCCCCTCGACCTCCTTCATGCGGAGTGTGTGGAAGGAGAAGTTCAGACTTGCTGTGGCCGGTCCCCTCAGGAAACAGCTGGCGTGTGCAATTCCTCCGCTAACCCTTTCACCCCCTGACTCACCTGGATGTTCAGCAGCATGGAAAAAATGGAATATGAGCCGCTTTGACCATTTGACAGCAAATATGTTGCATCCAGGAGCCCCGACATGGGTTGGTTTTCCATGTGTGAAGGTCATGAGTTATTCACTCTACTTAACTCTACTTCAAACATGCTTGAAAATTGATTAAATTGAATTATTTAATTTACACATCGCTTCCTGTTACCTGCTAACACCTCTGTGGTAAATTTGTAGCTAACCCGAGTGGGACATTTTCAACTCTGTGACCCTGAAACCCTGCCCACATTAGACAAGCAGGGTCTGGATTCCAGGTGTGGGAGAGTCCCTTGCCATTCCTTTTCAGGTCTAGAAAGCAGGTAAATGATTTGTCAGAGCAGAGTGACCCTTCCCTTCAAGGTAGCACACGAACACCTGGGTCATAGTGTGGAAAAAACTAAAAATCTGTATCCTGATGTGAGAATTTCTGATAAACATCAGTGAACATTTAAAGGTTTAGCATTGCTCTTCTGCTGCAAAGTGAAAGCAGATATGCTAAGAATTTACAGGGAATTACATGTGAAAGTTTTATGCTTTAACATGTTGATTTCTTGTGGAAAAAAAAATGCTCGTAAATTCCCAGTGCGGGCATGTTCATTCACTTTTACTTCAGCTTCAGTTCAGCCAACGGTTAGGAGCTAAAAGAGATAGCAAACATAAGTCGACTGTGTTTGGAGAGACAAGGAGGCTGAATTGTGAAGGAAGTGATTAATGATTCATCTGAATGAAAGTGTGACTGAACATTTAAGGTTTGCAGATTACAGAAGTGTGGTTGGAATCTCCCACCAACAGCCCCAGCTGTCCTCACTGGGAGTATGTCTCCCTCTGCTGGCAAAATCAGAGAACAGCACAAGTAAAACATCAGTTTTCCCCCCCAACAACCCTTATCTTCTCACTTCTCCCACATCAGACACAATCATTTCCTGTCTCTGATCTTTGCTGAGCTGAGAAGCAGTTTTAATCTTTCCACGTGTCGTCTGATGTGCTGCTGAATGTCTGATTCCTGTCGCTCACGGAGCATAATCACATGTTTGTGGTTTGTCTTTGTGCCTTCCCATCAACACCGCAGCTGTGTTGAGACGTTTGCAGCAGCTTTATTGTACCTGATGAAAAGCAAACATGTTATAATGACTTTATCTCCATGATCATCATTTAAAACTGAGATTGAGCTTCACCTCATCAAGGAGCTTATTATGACTGTTTTGATCAGGCTTTATCTAGCCTCCTGCTGTTAACAGCTCTTACACTCCTTTAAGTTTGATTTTCCACAGCTGTGTTTCTGTTCGGGGGGGGGGGTTGGCATATGTCGAGTAAAGTTAGCTTTTTCTCATTTTGTGTATCTACATCAAAAACGATTGTCAGTAACAAATTATTTGTTCTGCAAAGAAAAAGTTTGATGGAAAACATCTGAAAGACTTTTTTTTCAATTTACTTCAGCAGTTTTACTGATGGTAAGCAGAGCCTGGGATTATAGATGGGAACATAGATGGCATTTAAAAACAAAGTAGGATGTCTCCTGAACTCACAGCTCTCAGGTCTCCCCCAGAAATTCAGCTATGGCCCTGTTAGGCCTTCCACCGGACAGGCTCCTGGACCGAACCTGTTCATCATGTTCACACTGTAAAAATGTTGGTTTGTCTCCACAGGCACCAAGAGCAGCTTTTCTCAGCTGCAACCATGAAAAAAATCATTGCGCGAAGTCTGGATTCCCCTGAACGCCACATCACCTGGTTACTTATGTTTTAAAGAACACAAACACAAAAGAGTGCCAGACTGCTGGGTTGCTTATGTAGCAACAAAGTCAGAAATTCCCAGCGCTGGGCTGAGCCAACGCCACGCCAAACATTTATTACACTAGTTAGAAAGAATTCTGCGACGGTAAAAATGTGGCAAAGACTGGAGTTTTTCCACAGCAGTTACAGCAGAAGAACCAAACCGCCTCCCCCACCTGCTTCTTCTGTAGATAAAGGTGGAAGGTCGACTACATGATGTTAAGAGCAACTTTCAAGTTAAATATTCCACAATAAACTGTTTTTCACATGTTAGAGGGACAAAATGGTAAAAATAAAAGGTTTAAACATTTTTTTACAAAATAAATGACACAAATTCAAGTTCATCTGAAATTACTGCATCAAAAAAAAAACTCTGTGTACCACCTAAACTACCCCGAGCAGCAGCGGGTAACTACATCAGTTTGTGAACGTGGTTTAATCAGAAGTCGTATCATGGTGAACGCTTGTGTTTGTGCAGGATGTACAAACTCAAATTTCTCTGGACATCGTGTCCATTTTCCCAAACAGGAAGAGTCCAACTTTTTCCTCCTGGGGGAGATTTGTCCAGGCTAAGCACCAGAGTCTGTTCACCCTAGACACCGTGTCATCTGCAAGGTCCACTTCCTGCAAAAGTGACATGAAGTGAAGATCATCAAACCGAGGTTGATCAAACACTGGAAGCATTAATTATGAGTAAAATCTGCATGTTGCCTGGCAACTGGTGTGAATGTGGTGGGCGATACACCGTATGTAAGGTTGTGTTGACATCCTAAAGATATATAGTTTATTACCATCAACTTTCAGGACAAAGTTGCTGCATTGTGATGTTAATCACCTAGTGACCAGCAGAGGGAGCGCTTTCTACAGAACTACACCATTTCCACCAAAGCCTCAGATAGTCCATCAGTCCTCCTCCCAGCTTTGATACCATGATAATACCTGCAAAGCTTCCATTAATCAGCCACACAACGTCAAAATATTATCGTAACTCTGTCTATCTGTGCTTACACACATTGCAAAGGTAAACTGTTATTACAGAAGCTGTTCAGCTCATCTCAGGCGGAAGAATCAATACGGTGTCTGTCACTCAGTGCAGGCCGATTTCAGCCGAGACGGTTCCGGATATTCCGACCTGACAGTGTACTAATTAGTGAAGTCATCAGAGTTACAGGAACTCTTCAAGTTCTCCCTCTGGGTGTGAGAGATGATGACAGGCAGCTGCTTTTCAGTCAGGTGGCCATTTCCTTCCTCACCTCTTTCTCTTTACGCCAGTTTTATCAGATGTGTGAGCCTGATGGTGATGATGATGATGATGTTGACATTATTTAGAGAATCCACCCTAAAATCCACGTAAATGTCAAAACACAACAAGGCAACTTTGAAGTTTCTTTATTGACAGAAGATCGATGTGAGGTTCTCCACTGGCTGTTGTGTGAGTCATAGTTTCCAAAATGCGCATGAATCACAGGGTTTGATGAAATCTCAAGCCGACGAATCAACAGAAGAACACTTATAGGCCACCGGGGAATTTTGTGGCATTTCAGTCATGTTCTCAGGGTACAGTTTATGTATGTAAAAGCTATCAAGCCTTGATCTGCTGTGCATAAGTAATGGTGTTTACACTGAAATTACATCCCCACAATGCAGTTAAAGTCTGGTAAAACATTCTGTCCCATATGCAGAACAAGCCTTCCATGGTTTCTTTCTGATACTGTAACTGTTGTTTAGGCACCACAGGCTACATATTCGCCCGTTGTTATGGAATGTGTCTCATTGAGAGTGATGGCCAAGCTGTTTCTGCTTGCCTGAGCAGGACTGTGAGGAACCCTGCAGGGCTCAGTCGGCCTGTCTGCCTCTTTGTGCCGGATCCTGGAGCCTTTAAAGAAGCAACTAGTGGTTTTGCGATTCTTTTGCACATTCGAAGCATTATATCCAGCCTCCACTGCAATTTCTGCACTACTGCGTGGGAAAAGACCCCACTTGCAACTTGTATGCAAGAAAATGATTGCAAAAGCTTGTGCAATCATTTATAGCTAATTAGGCCTAGACAAGCCTGTGAAAGACTGGGTTCATGCATACGCCCACCTCACTCCGTAAAATGTATATATTGTGCAGTTTATGTGGCTCTAAGAAACTTTAACAGTTTATGGCTTAATGTCTGAACAAAAGGCATTTACGCCACAGGCAAAGTGACCCCCTCAGAAACCCGCTCATGCAGGCCACTCCAGCTCAGCGATAAGTCTCTATCTGTGGGAAACAAGACCCCTTTCCCTCCTAACTTGATAGCTGTGACCTCTTGACCTCCATTCTGTTAGCCAACCCCCCTCCTCTCATTCTCTGGCTGTCTCACACACCCTGTGACACACATTCGCTCATCAGAGATCTTAGAGATGCAAGACGAGATGACATCAGAAATAGGGTCTTTCATTGTAACAAGCCCTTACACAGAGGTCAGGCTCTCTGGGTGTGTGTGTGTGTTGTTTTCAGTCCACTGTGGTTTGTGTGTGCGCTAACTGTGCTGTTCAGCTGGGACATGCTGTGCGGGCTCAACACAAGTGTGTTTGTGTTTTAGTGTGCGTCTGACAGGGATGTGAGCCGTGCGTGGGCTTGTCCGTGACCGTTTGTGTCTTGGAGTTCAGCACTTGTCCAGCCGCTGAGACGGTGTCTGCACCGACACACAGCGTGAGGTCAAAAACCCACACTTGCTGAAATAACAACAGTGTGTGTGTGTATGTGTGTGTGTGTGTGTGTCAAAAGGCCTGCTAGCTGCTTTAAGGGCTCTCCAGCTGCTCGAAGAGATCACCTTATGTTCCTCCATTTGTCGAGGTTTTCTACTTTTCTGCCTGTTTTAGAGTTTCGCTTCAGGTTATAACGTTCCCTCCCTGCCGGTTGTGCAGCCCACAGATAACCCTTGTATTCTTAAATAATTCAGAAAAGCTAAATTTAGCGCTGGTGAAATGGGCTCTCTGCAGATGAAAGGTGATATCTGAAAGCCGGCGGTGTGGAGCAGAGCCCCACCGTGTGGTGACAGATAATTGGATGGCGTCGGCCCCTCCTGGATTATGTTGAGGAGGTATTGTTGGTGTTGTAATTAGTCGATCATTCACCTCCCATTGATGGTCTCAGCCTTCAGACTCATTCCTGGTTTAGGGTTACATGCTTTTGTCTGTGTATTGTGAAGACAGACAGAGGGGAGGCCTGGAATTTCAGTTCATCTCCTTTTCAAACATCTCAGGATTTCACAGCTACATACAGGTTCCAGAAATGCATGAAGAATGCTGCCGTTTGCTTTCATTCAGTCCTGCATTAAAGCTGCTTTGCAGGAGGGATGCAGAGATGAAATGGAAGAAGGCAGGTTTAGTTTTATTTTGTTCCGCTTTTAGATGTGAAGCGACACATGGATTCAATGATCAACAAGACCATTGTCATGCTGGTTTATTGGTATTTGTTGAGTTTTTTTAGCCATACATGACTGAGAATTAACCCCATTTTACAGTGATTGGTAGAATTACTGCAGTGGATTGGTTTTCAGTTTTACCTGAGGACGTGCAGGGTGCTGATCTTAGTTTTATACATTCTTGTTACCCCAAAGCGTGTTAGCAGCCATGTTGAAGCAGCAGGTTGACTCTGTTGGCGCCTGCAGTGGTGGCTTTATTTTAAAAAGCGTTTTAAGTAAATGGTAGTTTGGTCAATTACTGACCTTTTAAACATGTCTCCATACAACAGATAAGACTCCTCCCTCACATCTCCGATAACACATACATGTTAACTGGTGCTGTAGTGAAAAAGGTCCCCATTCAAAAAGTGGACCATGGCATCAGGATGGGGCGTCGTTTGTTTTACCTGGTGTTACAGCATCAGGCAAATCAATATCACAATGAAAATAAAAACCTGTTTTAATATGAACTGGTTTAATCCCAGCATCAGCCAATAGCATCAATCTAAGCTGAGAATATCAATCAAGTATCAATAATAATTTCTAATCATTTGTATCTTCAAACATTTCTTACCCATGAATTCATTTATCGATCAAAAGTGATTTTTGATCATATTGATGTTGGCCTGTGTGGGGTTGTCAGACAGTTGTATTGCTCTTACAGTAACACAACTGTTGTCAATTTTCAGAGAGATGATAGAGATGATAAAGGAACAGAAGTAAACGAAACAGTCTTTGCATCCTGGAAGTAGAGCTGGTGGAGGAATACAAGTACATCAGTTCAGTGAAACAACTGACCAGTCTGGAAATGCAACACAGAGGCATCTAGACTGAAGGAAAGAGCAGACTCTACTTCTTTAAAACGATCTATCAGTGTTTGCACAGAGATGCTGCACATCTTCTATAAGTCTCATGTGGAAAGAACAATCAGCTTTGCAGCCATTTGTTTCAGCAGCATCAGAAACAGAGACTTAAAACAGAGCTGGTTCAGAACTGGCAATAACTTTGGAGCTAAATGTCCTGAGAAGATTGAATGTCTCCAAGTTGTGTAAAATAATGGATTCTTCACATCATCTAAAGAACAGGGTGAAGAAACAACAGTGTGTTTAGCCAGAGGCTTCTTCAAGTTCCCCGTGAGACAGAAAGATACCAGAGATCATTCCTTCCAGCAGCCATCACCCTCCTGAACAAGCAATTATCTTTAAATTATTAATTAGTGTTATGACAAAAACAAAACAGGAATGAATAAAGTGCTTTTCATTTAATTTGATTTCCTTATATCAGACTAATTACCCAAGACCAATCACACTCACAATAGATAATGAATACATTTTCTAGATATCCTTTGCCTGGTTGTTTTTTGGAGGTGAATGTAGACTGTGTAGCAAAACATACAGTTTTTTATGTGAAACGACCCTTTAAATAAATAGACTCTGTAAGGCCCTCTGTAAGGTGAGCTAAAAGGGGAGCTACTAGAAGAAATGTTATTACTACACGTGACTTCAAAACTCATATCAGGCAATGTTCTCATGTATTCAGTGTTTCTGTATAAAAAAGAGTTTAAAATGTGTCACTGATTAAAAGCAGAAGAGATCATTCTGTCTTTCAGTCTCTGTTTTGTCTTAAACATACAGTGCAAACTTTTGAAGCCCTCTTACTGTAATTACCTGTCTGACAGCACTCTGGAACAGGAAACCTTGCAGCCTTGTTGACGTCATGGCTCTTGGTTGCACTCTATACAGGCAGCAGGAGACATGAAAGACTTAGTGAAAAGCAAGACCCAAAATCGTTTTATAAGTTCAAGGTGTATTTGTTGTTTGATGTCTGCAGATAACATTTTGCTGAAAGCGATCTGTCCAAAAAGTGTGAGTACAATCTGCATTAGATACAGTTTTTTCTTGGTCAGGGATTTCCACACTGTAGATAAGCAAGCATATCCTACACGGTCCTTACAGGGTATTAGGATGCATCTTTCCCCCACCATGTCTGATAAGCAAATGTTCGGCATTTTGAAGCTCAAGATAAATCTTTAGGTATTTGTCTGCCACACAAAAATGAGTTCACTGTCAGTCTCAGGCTGTGTCTTCCTTTTCTTTGGCCTTTCAGAGCAAAGACAAAAAATGAAATCACATTAATGGGACTCCCCACATGAAATGGGAAGTGTTGGACAGTTGAGCTTTTGTTTTAATGTGGGATGGGTAGTTTGGGTGGGAATGCATCACTTGATTTCCATGAAAAAGATCTCACAAAAGGCTTTTATTAATCCAGTGAAATCAAACTGTTTCCACAGCAGCATCCTCTGCTATTCTGAAGTTGCTCTCATGTGGTTTTACACAGCTGCAGTTGCTCATCTAACCCTGAACTTCACAGTAACATTATGACTTAGATTGGTTTCTGATGCTCAAAGCTAATTAGGAGCCATAAAAGACAGTTTATTAAACAAGTTAATGGCGTGAAAACAGCGAATTCGGTACAAACTAAAGAGGAATGAGTTTTGGTTTTTTTTTACCAGAGACAAGCCGACTGATGAATGATGATGTACAGACTCACTCTAGCAACACATTCTGCCATTTTCTCAAAACTTTATTATATAAACCAACTTTCTGTAGGATTTCCAGCACGTTATTTAAACAACATGTTGAAATTTGTATGAGTAGTGTAGTAAAAAAAAAACAAAAAAAACCTTAAATAGAGAAAGCTGTTTTAGGTGCATGAAGTTATGTCACTAACCATATAGGGTGCATTGACAACAGCCCTTTGATTCAATTCATTTGATCGGAAAGTCCACTTTGGGGAGCTGTGAATGTAAAGAAGCAGACCTCGTTCTCGGCCCACTTCAAGTGAAACAGAAGTAGACTACAAAGCAATGGGCATTGTGGGTAAACACTGCAAAGCGTGTGGGGAACGAATGGCTTACAATCAGATGTGGAAGAACACGGTCAGATTTCTAATAGAAATATGGTCCGCTGAAGACCACTAGGTTCTGACGCAGCAGATGTTCTTCTTTGTCAAGTGTCCTGTCTACTCTTTCAGTCATTATTTATGCAGCGCCAACTCTGCAAACGAGGGCATATGTTATTTAAAAGTTCTGATTCGTTTGAGTTGTGCAGCATGAAAGCAAACGTAGGCCAGACTCCCCGGTCACACTGAGCCAAGCAGACTATCCTGGTGTCAATGTACCTTAGGAAAGGAGGAAAGAAAACCAAGAAGAAATTGGAAATTCAACAACAAAAAACCCCAAAGTTGTTTTCAGTATGACTCTATCCACTTCCCCTCCATCCAAACCGTGTTGTTTGTTCTCTCTGTCACCGACATGCAGGAAACAGAGCTTTCTGGAGATGTTGGCAGTGATAAAATATTTAGAGTAAAGACTGATGAGGAGCAGAGTTTCATGTAAATAGCTGGATATGAGTCAGCAGGATTTATTTGATGCTCTATGATTAAATACTGAACATTAATTTGGTTCTTTCTCTTCTCACTAACATTTTTTGATATGTCCCTTTTTTGCAGTGAACTCAATAAAGGTTCATTTGAAAAAGGTTATTTTAAAAAGTCTCTCTTTTTCCATGACTATTATTAGATTGTCTATTCCTGACAGTTTTAGAATGAGTAATTGCTTGGTTAAGAGCCTTGCATCCTTCATACCCAGAAGGGTTTACCCAGTGTAATATTACACAACTTAGATAATTCAGCTGCACTTTTTACATGCAAAAGATCTTAAACTATTTTACTGAAATTTTTCATTCTTTATTCTGTTGAAGTTCAGAAGATGTCTGGCTTAGCTTGTTAGCTAAGACAGTTAACTCACTCATACCTTTTTTATGGGCCACACAAACATAATCTTTCAGACAAGGGTCAGTTAGCTCATTGGTGACCTGAGGCCATGAGAGCCAGTTAAAGTTGCCAAGCTTGTTAAGAGACATTTGTGCATCACTGCGTAAACGTCTAGATGCGTTATACAGGTGATCCTCATTATGCTTTAATTTCAAACCCCAGCAGTACAGAAAAGACTCAAACCTCAATTTCCTTTTATCGTTTGTAGTTGCTGAGTGTCTCTGTCAGTCGATCCCATAGGCAGTGTAAGAACCAGTCCGGGCAAGAAAGCGAGGCCTAGATCACTGTGTAACTACAGGGCTCTGAAACAGGCTTCAAATCTATACTAAGAGGAATAAGCACCATGTAGAGGAGGGATTATTATGGAACAAATATGCATGAAGATCACTACCTCAATCTACACAATCCAGAGAACTACTTATAAATACTCGCACTGTCTAAATTTGATTGAATTATTTCAGTTTATGCTCAATAATAAATCTTACTTACATTATATCCATCACATTTATTCCATTATTGTTACAAAGCACAGCTGTTTTAGTTTATTTAAACATGCCTACATCTCACAATGGAAGCATTTGTTCACTAAGTGGTTGTATTATTGCAGTCGAGTGGGACTTTTTTCATTCATTAGCAGGACCTCTGCCTGCTGCTGCCCATCTTTTAAACTGTCTGCAGAGTATAAGAGATAATTAGTTTAGCTGAAAACTTAAATCATCATCAGTCTATATCTGCAGATTCCTGATTATCATAATTTAACCAAGACAAACTAGTCAAGGGGAACAAAGGGGACCCCCTCTCTGTGACACACTGAAAGCAGTGGTATTGTACACTGAAGAGTCGAGCTGCTGTAATTCGGAGGTATCAGTCAGCAGGAGAGATCGCTTTTCACCGCTGTCACAAAAGGGGAAGGAGGAGTTAGGAGAATGAATATTGCCAGGGCAGCCAATACGGAGCACACCTCCTCCTGCTCTCCCCCCTTGCTCCTTTGAATGGAGCACTCCTCCAAGTTTCTCCACTCTGCTTGGTGAAGTGTGTGTGGAGACAGAGCAGGAGGAAAGTGTGTGGACATGTCATAGTTCACTCTGGGAGCCTGATCAAGCGGCTGGACGTGGTCACAACTTGACATTATGCCTATAATGAGGACTCAGCTTGGAGTTTTGTTTTTGTTGGCCCAGTCCGTGGTCTACTCTGATGCTTGGTTCTGGTCCTGGACTGGTACTACTACGATGCCCCCAACACTGGAACAGGAGGGGTCCGGCAGCCCGTTGGGTAGTGGAGAACCACCATTAGAGAGTAGTGCAAGAGTTGGAGCAGAGTTTGATCATGAAGGACTCGGGATCCGAAGGAAAGTCCAGACTTTGGATGAAACTACTGAGGCTCCTCGTCTGGATGCCCTTATACCTCCAGCAGTACCAGAGAATGACCATGCATCAGAAAAGAGCACTGCAGGGAGCTCGTCACGCATAAGTACACCTGGTAATGGCACATCTTCATTAAAGGGAATGGGTTCTGGAGCAACTGATCATAGAAAGTTCCCGGGGAATTTGTCTGTCATGTCTGAATTGTCCTCAGAAACTCGTTTGTCCAGCTCTACAGTCATGCCTGGATCAGATTTTACAGCAGGCACTGAAACAAGTTCAGGATCTGAATCTGTTGAAGCAATGCCCACTGATCGTAGCGGATTGGATAGTGGAGTCATTGTAACATCCCCCAAAGATGAGCAAAGTGTGAAATCAGAGAGAACTTGTACATCTTATACCAGTGCAGAAGGGAGCCACAGTCCTGGCAACACAACATCAGAGCTAAGTCTTGATTCATCTGAAAACCCCAACAGCAATATAGAAAAATCAAATAGTAGCTTGAATATGACTTCATTGGAAAGCCCTAAAGTTTTGCAATCTTTAAGTTTAGGAAACAAACATGAACAGTTTTCTTCAGAGTCTCAAGGCAACCAGCAAGCAGGTCACTCACCAGCTGGTCTATTTACCGCTGACTGGGATGTGTTACAGACTAGTCAAGCTCCTTTTGCTAACCAGGCTCTTTCAACGACAGAAACACCAACTGATATCACCCAATCAGAAAGACAGGACCCTACCTTCCCCACACCTGTCCAGTCTCAAGCAATATTGACGACTCAGAAAGGGTTTCTTGGTGAAACTGGTCACACTTTAGATGCTACTCAACTATCAGTCAGTGTGCAGGATCTGAGCCAAGCAACCTCTTTCAGTCAGACAGCTGCAGGCGGCCAGGCACCTGCAAACCACCCAGAAGTGGCTAAATCAGCACCGGACGTTGAACCCCCCCAATGCTTGTTGGTAGATACTCCTCTTCCTTTCTGCTCGTCCATGGTTGGGAAAAAGTTTGCTGTGCCTAATTACTTCAACCAGAGCAGCGTGGAGGAAGTCCGGGCACTCCTGAACGATTGGGCCGGGCTGCTGCGGTCTCGCTGCCACCATAGCTTGGAGTGGTTTTTCTGCCTTCTTATGCTACCGAAGTGCGGCCCTGTGGTCCCGCTAGCTGTGTTACCTTGCCAGAGTTTCTGCCAAGTGTTGCAGGACAGTTGCTGGACGCTCCTGGATGAGGGACGCCTCCCTGTGGAGTGCCCCACTCTGCCCGATGAGGATGATGATGGGTATCAGTGCTTGTCAGTTAGTAACCAGAAAGGTAATTACTGGTTTAAAATGAATCTTATGTGGGGATTCATTTTTAAACCAGTTTTGAAAATCCACCTACCCAAAACCCCGTCCTTACCCAACAAACTGACATTTACACTAGCCAGCTCAAAGTTGGAGATTAACAATGGATCGGCTACCTTTTTATGTTTATTCATGCCATTAGCCTAACATGCATGGTGCCAGCAAGTTATGATGTTAACCTGTTGCATGTATGTTTCCCTGACCTTAAGATTGCATGACCCCCTTCGTCATAATATACATATTTGCATATCAATATCAAATTTGAGAATTTCTTATGTATTTTTCTACCTGATCCAGAGTGCATTCATTTATTTACTTTAGCACTACTACAGAGATGTGACTGTAAATGTAACAGTGATAAGTTAAGGAAAAAGAAAAACACTTCTGACTGAGACATCTGACAAATGGCCATATTATGAAAACAACAAGTGCATGCAAAGATCTTTTTTCACAGGAAGTGACTTGCGGGCTGCATGTGTCTGTTCAGGAATAGACACAGGGGGTTGTCAAGCATAGGAAGCATTCATGTTTGTCACTGTGGGGTTTAATTCTGGTTCAATTAATATAGCCTCATAGATTTCATAAGTGTATTGATATATCCGGAAGAGCAAGGCCAATGTGCAAACTGATATCTGCATCACTGTACTGCTAGTGGTTGCTGAGTGATTTTAGACCATCCTGTTTTTTTAGAGGTTAGTCAAACTATGATATGTAAGCTTTCTCTGCTTTGAAGCCTGCTTCTATCTATTGGCTGCTGGACCTGCCTCCACTTTCAGTTCATATCACCGGGTGCTGCAGATTGTCTGTTAGCTTTCAGACACTTAGTTTCATTGACAGATGTGAGTGGACATCATGTCTCTGGTTCCAAGTCCAAGACTTTTATCTGGCCCGTAACAGGGCTTGCATTTGCTGGAAATGCCTCCAATGTGTGTTTATGGGCACAGAAAGTCATAGATGAGGATAAACTAGGGTGAGGATTTAGATTAGAGGAAAGTTAGATGAAAGGTTTGGATTATTGAGGGTCATATTGCACATTTTTAAGAGAGAAGTTTATAGCTGATATTTATATGATGTGTTAGAAAGCTCTAAAAGTTAGAGGATCTATTGTAATAAATGTGGGGGTTCCTGGTTGGTTGCAGGGGTTGTGACCCTCCACATTAACCTCATGCATATTAAAAGGAGCAATCTTGTTGCCATCTTTAAACCCCGAGGGCAGTTTTTACCAACAAGGCGTGCATGCTGAGTAATGCTTGTAAAAGTAGCCTTAAGGTATAATTGCATTGCTCTCAGTTACTCTAAATCAGACATAAAAACTCTGCAGCCAAGACCATCTGGTATCACTCACTCATTTGGACCTGATGCATAATGCAGGTTTACCCGTGTCAGTGTTCGAAGTCTGATTCTACTCTACAAGCTACTGACTGCTTGTCAGAGTGCAGAACGTCCTAATTGAAACAAATTTATTGCTGTTGTTCAGCTATTTCTCTGCCTCTAAGGTGTATTAGCTTTAGTCCTGTGGTTAACCGAGGCATTTAGCTGAACCCCACATGGTTTGTGGAAGAACCTGTGGTAAATTTTTGATGGGGAAAAGCAGGTTGCTGCACTATGGCTTTGAGGTGAATGAGGTCACACATAAGTAGTTAAGATAATGTGTTACAAAACTTGGTAAATGTTTGACTTAAAACCAAAAGAGAGAAACAAAGGACAAAGGAACAGAACATTTATTTCTGTTTATTAGTCTGGTAAATTCAGGACCGTGAACACCCACTTGCAAGCCCTTTGACCTCGGATCAGAACCATTATTGTATAAAGTGTCTGGGAAGCTTCAGATGCTTTTCATGACCTGCAGCTCTGCTACCCTGAGGGAGGAGGGCACTCATTTTCTCCGTCCCACCTCTACATCATTTGGCTCTGACTTGTCATGGAAGAATGTTTCATGATGAACTACCTTTTTTTTTAATGAGCTGATATTTCGGATGAATAAAAAAAAAGAGGGGCGCCACCATTGGATGAAAGAATGAGAGAGTATTTTTGATTTGACCCTGCAGACCTTAGACCCTGTGAGAGCTTACTGTGGGAAGTCTGCAGCGTTATCAGTGCAAGATCAGTCAGACGGGATCTTCTCAGTGTGGGATAGAAGTTGGGGGGGGGGTCAGGATTGTTAGGGCTCAATAGCTCTTTTAATGATGTTTTTCCATGGTTACCAGTCTCCTCTTGAAAGATGAGCAGTCATTCATATCAGGGTCTAAAGATCAACTGCATTTCTTTGTGGGGAGTTCTGGATAACAAAATCCTGTCAGAAAGCCGTTCCTCTCGCCATAAGTGACAGCTTTAGGCCAGTTATTATTAAATGAGTCAAATTCTTACGATGGCCACTCCTGTACATCAGTAGCATCTATAAAAAAGAGAAGGATGCATATATTTGACTAAAGGTACCAGAGAGTCTGTGCATTTGGTCTGTGTTTTGTGTATCATGCTCGTTCTGCTGGCCTGAGCCTGATTTGTAGCAACAGGGTTCCACTGAGCTGAGATTGATATTGTATCTCATGACAGGAAGGCCTGAAGCTGGCTCCGGGCCTCCATGGCGCTGCTTGCCAGGGAATCATTTTGACTTGGCTCGCAGGAGGGTTCCAATTATGGGCACAGTGCGGTCCGACTGCTTTTCTGCCAGAAACCCATTATCCCCTCCGGTTTGTGTTGTTCTTCTACAAAATGAAAAGTGACAAGGCAATGTTGCAAAACACAGTTCAGAAGCATTGGGATGCTCGGAGCTGGATAATGGCCCGAGCTTATGAAGGGCTTATAGTGACAGAGGTTGTTCCTAAGTGGTTAAAATGTGTCTTAAACCCATTTTGAAGTATTTTCATTTCACTCTAGTGGATATTACAGGTTCAGTCCTTTGCACAGGTAAATCACACCGATTGTTTTGAAGGCATTGTCAAGTAAGCGGCTTAGGAAAAGAAATTAGTGTGTTTTTTTCATTGTTTAGATGAGCTGATCATTTGAGGCTTTAATCCTCGCCTGGTTTGATTATTTCTCTCTGTACCTCTCTCTCTCTCTCTCTCTCTCTCT